>JANVFT010000144.1:0-77190 GCA_028011325.1 Lentinula lateritia | reverse complement strand
TAGTTCGACGTGAGAAGTAGCTTCGACGTTACCTAGATCGAGGTCCCGAAGCTTATGGAATAGCTAGGGAGCTCGAGGTGGTTTGGGCAGGTTAGCTCACCAAGGCGGTAGGCATTGGGGAGCTTTAGTACTGTTTGAGGGAGCTCGGGAACTCACTCGGATTGCTTAGACGTGAAGTAAAAGCGTGTATTGGATCGTGTAGACGATCACGGAGACGATAGACAAGACTTGAGAGAAACAGAGATAGAGAAATAGAGAGTAAAGAGAATTCCGTATAGGTAGCAGGTACAAAGGGACAGGGACTGGACCTATGTAAAGGGTGTGTGTTCAAAATATACCAAGCTGCCGCTTCTGGACGTTGCGGCGCTACTTAAGTAGATACGGGAAGTGAACAAGAGAACATCTGGAACATGAGGCAGCTAATCTAGGGAGGGAGGTAATCGAGATTTAGTACTTAAAGGGGCTGGCCATTAGGAGGGTGTTGTATGCGTATTGGTGAGCGTCGGGACGTTTGGGTAGGTATGACAGGGGAATGGTGATAGTTAGGGAGGTGCGTGGTGGTATTTGGGAGGTGTGGAGGTCAATAGGAGGTGATAGCTGGTACTGGGGCAGGTCTGGTTGTAGCCAGGGCATGACAGAAACAAAGTAAACTCGTAACAAAATAATCAACAAAAGAATGGATAACCACGTAACTTCCGAAGTCCGGGCCGGCCGGAATGTGTGCTGAAGTCTCAAAAGACTAAAACAAGTTCCGAAATTCGGAAAAATTGGGAGTGGCCAGTCCGAAAATTGGAATACAGGACTGGAATACAGCAGTATCCCCCAAGTACGCTTGAGCCCTCGAAAGCCATTAAGCAAGAGCCGAAGTTGGAGTAAATGGTGATATAGGAGGATAGGGTAATGGAGTAGGGAAAATTTCGGAATAAAATCCGGTCCGAAGGGCGGGATTGGGCGGGAAAAATGTCGGAAATAGCGGAAAGGTCCGGCATGCCAATCAACACAGAAGTGCTGCCAAAGATGATAGCCTAAGTTGATATCTACACAAGAGCGATGCCTAAAAAGGCCGAAATTGACACAAAGTGTCCAGAATGATGGCCTTGATGTGGGGGGGAGGTGTAGTCGATACGAGTGGGAAGCTGTGGGAGCTTAGGGAGCAATGAAGTGGAATTGGGAACCTAATGGGAGGTTCCAAAGGATGAAGGATGAATTGTAGAGCCTCGACGTAGATGATGAGTCAAAGGAGAGGCGTAGACAATACAAGGATTGATAGAAAGAGGCCAGAGATGAGGAACAGAGAGGAGAAATAGAGTTGAGGTGAGACAGAGATAAAGGAAATAGATAATGAGGAAATATATAACAGTTGAGACATGTTAGGCCCTGTTAGCAAGTACTAGTAGACTGTACTAAAGGGACCAAGCCAGGTAGGAAGAGTTTCCAGGAAAGATTTAACAATAACACACTGGGGAGCTCAGAGGGGAGTCCCCAGCCTATATACTGTACATGAGGCTGTCAGGTACATATATCATATGGCTACTGGAGTGACAGGTAATATGTATCGTGAAGATCGTAAGGATGGTGCATAGAATATCGGAAACATGTATAAGTGATGAACTGGAGCTCTGGAAAGGAGAGGGAAAGGTCCAAAGAAGTAAGGCATGACAGAAATCTGAGACCAACTCATAGCAGGAGCTATCGTGCCAAATATCATAGATCCCATAGGCCTGGGGATAGACAAAACAAAGCGAGCGTTGGAAATATGGCAAGAGCTGATCAGGTGGTTCAAGAAGAGGGACGAACAGCAAATCCATCTGGCAGACACAAACTTACGCCAGGAAAAATATGATCCCAAGACAACAATGGAGGAACATGAGAAGAGGATGAGGAATCTGCTGAAGAAAGTACTGCTACAATCACTTCTTTTCATCTTATCTTTTTCCTTATCTCTTGTCTTATCTTTTATCTTTTATCTTTTGTCTTATCTTCTATCTCCCTTATCCTATATCTTGTCTTATCTTGTCACCTGACCTATTATTTATGCTTACTGATACAACATGCGCTTTTCATTTACTTATATTAAACACAGCAGTCTCACAACACATATACAGCATGACCATTGAGCTTTCATTACTTACACATTGCTTTACTTATGTTCTACTCATGTTTACCACTAACCCAGGGCGTTGGGCATTACTAGGGTGGAGGGTTGTTTACTCGTATATAGGCTGTAGTTACTTGCTGTATTTCCTTAGCTTTGATCTTGTCTATTCTACCTGGTTTAGCCAGAATCTTTGCTTGTCTCTTCTATCGCTCCGCTTTCTAAAGCTTTCTCTAAAGTGTGACGCCTGGTGACACCTGTTACTAGAACCAGTTGCTGACAAGTACATGATCTCAGGGGTATGGCGACAGAGGCGCAATTCCACCGGATCATAATCTCCTCAATGCCACCAGGACAGAAGCAGGATGTCCGCTGACACGCCTAAATTTTGGCTAGACGTCTATGCTGTGAATTGTGACATTTTCACGTATAGATTCGTATCAAGAGGACTGTAATTGAGACCCAGATTGACAGTCAAAGTCAATACTGAATCAGTCTAATAAGTTGAAGGGACCATATACCCATACTACCACCAGTTGGTTAGTTTACCCATCCCCGATACTACCTTCGGATAGCAGTCTACCTGTTTGTCAAGCGGGATTATACCAGACTCGGACTACATCCGAAGGATGACCATTCACGTATGACATACCAAGGGTATTCTTATTGGACCTTACACTGGCAGGAGTTTGGAAGAACTTACTCAAGTGACCATGAACCGAGGATTGACTCGAAATGACTTTCTAGAACTCAGGAATTATCAAATACTCCTTCTAGAACGAGATCATGCATTAATCTAAGAAGACTGCGATTTAGTCTAATAGACCAATACGGTTGCATGATTAAAGAAAGTGACTAGAAGAATGATCGAAGTACTGCGAGGCTCCGAAAACATATCAAATGAATGTCGAAGGGTCCTGACGTAGAAAATATTGAAGAAAGCAATTAAATGAATACTATGCGTAACTCCCTTGATAGAGTGTAGGCACAATGGGTGTCTATTAAAAGAGAGAAGCAATTAGTTTAATCCAGATGAATCAGATTGATAGGATTAGAATTGAGGAGAACTGATTTGCCTCCGGACGAGGTGACAAATGATCGAAGTAAGTGTTAAACCGCAATGACAGTTGAACACCATTCGAGTCATTCTCCAAAACAATTAAATTAAATGAATAACGAAGTACCTACCTATGTTTGGAGGTATACTTGAATCTTGGAACCATTATGGACCAAATAAGGACATGTAGATTCAAATTAAATGATATCTGACCAAGTGTAGAAGTTTCCTTGCGGTTCCGAACGTTTATTGTATTAAATTAATTGTACTGTGCGACTCTATATTCTGTATGTATAAATAGCGATCCGATGTATCTGGAATACAAGTGATTTTGGGATGACGTTGCAGTGCTAATCCGTAAAAAGGAAAGACACACTCCTGCCAGACTGGAACCTCTTCACTAGCAGCCATTTGGGCCCGGCACTTGTGAGTATAGGAACATCGTGTTCTGCTCCTTGTGACTGCGAGAAGTATATCCAGTTGTTGGGTATTCTTCGAACTTAGGATCAGTTGTTGGTCTTAAGGGCAAATCACGCTGTGAAGTGTCACAGAACGTAATGTTTCGAGATGCCCAGTCAATCAATGGATTGTAGCGGGATAAGAAACTGTAACCTAATACTGCTTTACAGGATGAATCTAATTGTGTAACATAAAATGGTAATAGGAGCAGCTCGCCGGAAGGAAACCAAACGGCGATATTCGCCATATCGGTAATGGGTTTAGAAGACAATGAACCATCAAAAAGACGAAGATTAACAGGAGAGATTTTGGTCGTAGGAATAGCGTTCTGAGAAACATAACGAGTATCAATGAAAGAGTCAGTAGAACCAGAATCAACAAGAGTAGGAAATTTAAGAAGAGCAGAAATAGGTTCGGCCGGCGCGGCCGAATCGGATAACGAGAATTCAGTAGTTAAAGATATTACAAGAGAGCGTTCAATAGAAGAAAGAGCGGACGCGTTGAGATATAACTCCCCAGGTGAGGTACGGACCTGATCAACGCAGCTCCCGTTTCGTACCGGGGAACAAGAGCTGCGGATTAGTTTTCCGAATCCTCTTCAACAACCTCGATGGTTGCTTCGGGGGTTTCTTCAACCTCGGCAGCATGGCCCTTCGATTCCCGGGCCTTTCGCTTGTTGCAGTCAGCAATCTGATGCTTACCACCGCAGAAGAGACAAAGGTTGTTCTTCATCCTTCTTTCCCGTTCGGAGGGAAGTACCTTACCATCTGCTCCTAGATGGTTGAACGCGGGGCGCTGACCGCCGGATTGGCCGGAATTCGAAGAGTGTTGGGGCTTACCATTGTTGTTAGGCTTACCACCAGAGAAGGGTTTGGGTTTCGGCGTGAACGGCGCCGAAGAGCCCGAAGGCTGAGAATTGTTGTGCTGGTTAGTAGAACCAGTCTTGAAGTCCGAAGAACCCTTCTTCAGGTTCCGAGCAATAAAAGGCTTACCAGCCTCACGCTTCTTGGTTTCTTCGCGCTTCCAGTAACGGTTGTCAATACGAAGAACTTCCAGACGATAAGCGGCAAGCGTCGCCGGCTCGGGCAACCGCGCCATTTCGTCCTTGATGCGTTCAGCCAGGCCTCGTCCATAAGCCCATTTCAGGGCAGCAGAATCCCAGTTGGTACTAGCAGCCAGGGTGTTGAACCGGATGTTATACTTCCGGATGTTCTCAGTTTCCTTCATCTTAAGGTTACCAAGAGAGTCTTCGGCCTCGCCTTGGGCGTCGTAAACGCCGAAATTGTCCTGAAGCTCCTTTACAAGGGCCGTGAAGGACGACGTCCAGGCCGGCAGCGAGTCGAGGATATCAGGGACAAACCATTCTTTGGCTGACCCACTGAGATAAGAAACACTATAATTCACCTTCTGTTGGTCGGTGAAGTACTTGGGACGGTCATTGAAGACCAGAGCGAGATTGACGAAGAACGTCTTGAGTTTTCGGGGGTCCGAACCGTCGAATACCTCGGGCTCCTTGACCTTGCTCTTGGATTCAGAGCTGTCAGAGGGACGGCCGAGTGCGGCGAGAACGGTACCGAGGGTTTCCATAGAAACCTTAAACCCTGAGAGGAGATCCAACATAGCACGTTGCTCGTTGGGGATGTCAGGAGAAATTGGGGAACGAGGTCCACCAGGTCCGCCGGGACCGCCAGGTCCACTGGGGTCACCAGGCTCACCACGCGGTAAACCGCCAGAGTCGTCGTCCAGATCGTCGTGATTATTGTCGGCGCCCGGATCGTCGGGGTCGACAGGAGGGTCTTGATCATCGTGATCACCAGTATCCAAATCGAAATGAGGAGGTGGGTCACGAGGAGATTCAGAAGCTGCTCTGCGTTGGGGTTGTTTCCCCGTACGGCGAGCGATGGCTTGAGGAATTGGAGCTCAATTCGAGTTGTAGATCGGCCCCGAGCCGGAGCGACCACGGGGGGTTGTCCACGGCGAGGGGTCAGGACTTGGACAGGTTGTCCGTCACTAGTGAACAGAGTACTGTAGTCGAATTGTTGTTCCTCTTCCATGGCTTCAGGAAGAGTCGACGTAGTTGGAACTGTGGCTGGACCGAAACCGCGATTACGGCGACGTGGTTGACCGATGGCTGAGATAGATTCGGTAAAAGGGGCGAAGGATTGGGCAGTTGTGAAGAAAGTATTTTCTTCGGAATTAGCTCTAGATTGAGCTCGGGTTTTTGGAGGCATAAAAAATGATATGTCAGTACGACGTTAACGGATTGAGTTTAATTATACTGTTAAGATCATGCACACCGTGTAACCGTGCCAGAGGTCACAGAGTGTCTAAGTGCGGAAGACGAGTGGGACAGTAGTGAAGTTATTAACAACACCGCCGTTACGCCGTTAGTCCCCGGAGATCAAGAGTATAAGAGGGAGGAGCTAAGTAGCAGCCAAGTCGGAGCGGCGGTATCGCCGGTGACGAGGAGCGAGCCAAAGAACTTATAAGTCCAAAGGCTGTAGAGAGAGTGCTTCAAGGTGTTGAGCCTGAAGACTTAGAGAGGAGCTAAGTTGAGAAGGGAGATCTAAGTTGATAATTAAACTGAGGAACTACAGTAGCGTACAAGCAGTATTTATATCTACGGAGCGGCGCAGCGGAGTGGAGCGCCAGACTAACTACTAGGAGTTATACGTGTAGTCCTGCAGGGTAAAGTAAAAGACAATAAGGAGGAACTAGAATGAATGGGTATGTGTAGCGAGAAAGAACAATAAGGAGAGATTACAATAAACAGTGGATCTTCGGAACACCGAGCGGCGAAGTGGAGGCCCGAGGCATGGGCTTCACAATAACAAGGAAAGACACACTCCCGCCAGACTGAAACCTCTTCGCTAGCAGCCATTTGGGCCCGGCACTTGTGAGTATAGGAACATTGTGTTCTGCTCCTTGTGACTGCGAGAAGTTATATCCAGCTGTTGGGTATTCTTCGAACTTGGGATCAGTTGTTGGTCTTAAGGGCAAATCACGCTGTGTGGTTGTGCCAGCACATAGTTCTAGCCCTCCGTAGGGGTCTGTGTGTTTTGGTTTTAATTTACTTTGATTCAAACCCCCAATTCTTGATATACCCATATCAATACAATCAAAGCACAAATTGTGCTGAATCTACCTTAATCAAAGGAATATACCGAATCCTTAGAACGATTCAAATTGATTAATTGAAGCTTCTTCCCTAGCTCTCAAAGCTTTGCGGAACCTTTGACAACACTACCCCTTGCTATTAAATAAATTTGATAGCAGTGAACTTGCATATTGTGTATTAGATTGGTTGGTTGGAGTGCCCATTTGATTCCTTCCTTTCTCTTTCACACAAAAACAAGGCAAGCCCGTTACTGGGAAATGCTAGCCATCATAGAAGTGTTGAAGGACTGGAGGAACTTCCTAGAGGGACTACCCCAGCCATTCAACATCATTACTGATCATTCCAACCTCAAGTTTTGGTGCACAGCTCAAGACCTCACCTGCCAACAAGCTCGCTGGGCTCTATACCTTCCACAATTTGACTTCCACATGATCCATTGCCCTGGTAGAACAAACACTCAGGCTGATGCTCTCTCTCATATGGCAGCACACCAGGTACTAGACAATGAGGATAATTGGCAGCAGACAGTCCTTAAGCCCAACCATTTCACCAAAATTGCAGCCTCTATCCTATGGAACCCATTAGAGGATCACATCTGGAAAGCCTCACAGTGGAAAGCACAGGTACTGGAAGGTCTCAAAACAGTCAAAGAGCATGGACTACGGTGCTTGGCTAATGGGATCACCAAATGGGAGGAGGACAATGGTCTAGTCTATTACCGAGGATGAGTATATGTACCAGCAGACGATGACCTATGCACGGAAGTACTATATCAATGCCACGGCCATCCCACGGCTGGACACCCTGGGCTCCATGGAATACTCAATATAGTTAGCACCCACTTCTGGTGGCCAACACTGCGCTCCTTTGTGGAGAAATACATAGAGGGATGTGAAATGTGTGCACGCAAAAAGATCCAATGACACCCATGAGCTGTAACTCAACCATTAGATGTACCTTTGGATCTATGGGAAAAGGTAGGAGTGGACCTGATAATGCAATTGCCTAACTCCCAAGGACATGACGCAGTCCTAGTTTGCGCGGATCTCTGTGGGAAACAAATTCATGCCCTCCCATGTACTAGCTCTGTCACTGCAGAAGGCGTTGCTAACATCTACTACAGGGAAATCTTCCGTTTTCATGGGCTTCCTCTCCACTTCAAGTCTGACTGCAGGCCTCAGTTTGCAGCTAAACTCATGTGATCCCTACTTGCTAGACTAGGAATAAAATCAGACCTTACATCCAGGTATCGTCCTCAGTCTAATGGTCAAACCAAATGTGCCAACCAAGAAGCAGAAAAATACATTCAACTCTACGTAGGCTGTTGGCAGGACGACTGGGCAGAACACCTTCCCATGGCAGACTTTGGAATCAATTCATGAACCCATTCTGCACTAGGCATGTCCCCATTTGAGCTAACCTATGGATATCTCCCCTTGTTCAACATCCCAGTGGGACAATGCAGCGGGATCCCAGCTGTAGATGACCACATATGGATACTCCGAGAAGCCCGACAGGATGTAGGGGCCGCCTTGCACTTAGGGAAAAAGCAACAAAAGAAGGGATACGAATGAGGGAAATGGAAAGCTCACCAGTTTAAAGTCGGAAATTTTGTCTGGCTCAGTGCAGAGGACATCAACCTCCAACTATCCAGTGAGAAACTAGGAGATCGGCAGCTTGGACCTTACTGAATCTTACAGAAGATTGGACCCCTGGACTACTGTCTTGACCTCCTGATCTCCCTTGACCACATTCACCCTGTCTTTCATGTCAACAAACTCTATCCCTGGAAAGGTAACACCATCAATGGAGAAATACCAACACCACCAGAGCCAGTCTACCTAGAAGATGAAGATGAACCAGAATATGAAGTGGAGGAAATTCTGGATAGTCAGGTCCGGTGGAAGAGGTTGGAATACCTGGTTAAGTGGAAAGGTTATGACGCAGGGCATAATTCCTGGGAGCCAGTGCCCAACCTCAGCCATGCTCCAAAGATTGTTTGAGCCTTCCACAAGAAACACCCCACAGCAGCAAAGGCTTGACCATCGAGGGCAATGGTCGTAAGAAGGGGGGTAATGTCATGAAGTACGTAGCCCCTATCATTTTCCTTTTCTCACCATTTTGATGCCTTTACTTGTACAATTACATCACTATCAAATCCCATTGATTACCGATCCACCTGTTACCCTTCTCCTTCTACTAGCTTCCACCACCTTCCTTGTTCCTAAACTGTACAGCATTACATCATCATTTCTTGCAGATCGGATTATGTATAAAGAGCCAAACCCCCACAGCCTGGTCCCTTATCTTGACCTCTCTGTCATTATCTTGGGACCAGGTATGTGTTACTTATTATTACCTATGACTACGATACTCACTATATCTCTGTCATTATCTTGGGATCAGCCTGCCTCTGCTCCACTTAGTTGCTCTGCCCTATCACTCTGCTTAGTCACTCCGCCCTCCTGTTCCACTTAGTCACTCCACCGCTGCCGCTTTGTGACAGATGGAGATAACAGGGAGCTAGGGGACATAGGAGGGTTGCGTAGGATGAATTGTAGTAGCTGAGAACATCAATGTAGACGTAGGATTGTTACAGCTAGTAGGTGATGTGAACTTCAGATGTGAGAGCTCCCAATGGAGTGTGAGCCTAGGAAGGAGGTCTTGGGAAGAGGGGGGTAGTGGTCGGTATCCTCAGGCGGTGGAGGTGATAACAGAGAAGCAATACATAGATGGATGTGATGGGAAGCTTTGATGTTACCTAAATCAAGGTCCCGGAGCTTGTGGAGCAAGTAGGCAGCTTGAGGAGTCTTGGGGAAGGTTGGCTCACCAAAGCGATGGACATTTGGGGAGCTTCAGTATTGATCAAGGGAGGTCGAGGACTCACTTGGGTTGCTTAGATGTGAAGTGAAAGTGTATATTGGATTGCATAGATGATTGTAGAAACAGGAGACATAGAATAGAGAAACTGAGAGTAAAGGAAAATCTGTGTGGTTAGCAGGTACAAAGGGACAGAGACTGGACCTATGTAAAGGGTGTGTGTTCAAAATATACCAAGCTGGTGCTTGAGGATGTTGTGAGGCTACTTAAATAGGTACAGGAAGAACAAGAGAACCTGAGGAACATTGACAGTTGGTCTGCTGTAATCTTGATTTGTGTGTCTGTCAGGTATAGGCATGTTGATGGGATTCTCAGGCATGTCAATGGAGGTTCGGACTGTGTTCCGGGGTGATAGCAGGAGGTGATGGTACTATCTTGGGGAGGTACAGAGACCGTGAGATATGGGAGATAGGAAGTGTAGGAGTATGTAGCTGTTAAGTCTAATGAATCTCAGTTGATTGTATAGCAACTGGTAGAGTACCTGTTAAGTCTAATGAATCTACGAAGGGTTCAGTATCTAGAATATCTGTAAGTATACTCGGGCTCACCTCAGTTGATTGTATAGCAACTGAGGGAGTTGAGTCCGCCGTAACTCGTCATGTAAGGATGGTACTGTATAGTATTTCTAATAACGCCGTCTCCGGTTACCTACCTCCCCGTGTTCACGGCTATGTCGTACGTACAGAGTATGCTCCAACACCCCCCCTACTCCGTACGATCTATACCTAGCATTGATACGAGTTTCGAATGGGTCGTGCCGTTGAGGGCTTTGGTTAGGATGTCTGCGATGTTTTCTCCTGACCGGATCCGTTTGATGTTCACCTCCCCGCTGGATACTTTCTCTCGCACATAGTGATGCCGCATCTCGATGTGCTTCACTAAGGTATGCCGCTTGGAATTCTCCGTGAGGGAGACAGATCCGAAGTTGTCCCCCAGTAGGTCCATTGGCCCTTCCTGTCTCAAATCCACTTCCTTCAGGAAGGATGTTAGCCAAACCGCCTGCTGTGTGGCTCGGGACAGGCCTATGTATTCGGATTCCGTGGTTGATAATGCAACTGTTGCCTGTCTTTTGGAGCTCCACAAAACGGGGGCATTCGCCATGAAGAAAATGTATCCCAACGTTGACCGAGACATGTCCTGGCATCCTGCGTGGTCTGAGTCGACGTATGCGTATGGCTGTAGGCCCGTCCCCGGTCCTGGGTTCGCTGTCGGTGCTTGGTATGTGATACAGTAGTCGAGTGTGTTCAGGATATACCCCGCTACCCACTCAACGCAGTCCCAGTGCGTCCGACCGGGGTTAAGTTGATAGCGTGCCAGTAAACTCCCTGCGAAGGTGAGGTCGGGTCGGGTGCATACCTGTCCCCACAATACTGAGCCCACGACTGCCCTGTATTGCTTATCCACCATGAACTGACGTTCGTCCTCAGGTAGCGGGTTCGGTGACTCTTTGAGTTTGACGTTTGGAGGCAGTGGGGTGTTCCGTCTGCGTACTTTGTCGAGTTCGAAGTGACTAAGCATACGTTGGAAGTATGTCTTTTGTGAGATCGTAATCGCCTTAGTCTCCGGGTGCTGTCGGATGGTCATTCCCAGCAATACCTCCGATGTTACCTTGTTTGCCTCCCATCGCCGCCCAAGATCTGCTACTGCCCTGTCCCTCCCGGCTTTGGTCGAGGATCCGCCGCAGATATCATCCCCGTATGTGCTGGTGATGGTGTATTCACCTCCCACTCGTTTGTATCTAATACAGGGGTCGGCTCTCGATGTAGTATACCCGTCCTCCTTGTAGCCGGCTGCTAGTGTTGCTTGCCAGTCATGACTTCCCTGCATCGTCCCGTATATGGATTTCTGTAGTTTGCATACCAGATGTTCGGTCCCCGGTCTGATAAAACCTTCGGGTTGTTTCATATACACGTCGTGTGTGATTGGGCTGTTCAGGAAGGCCGCCGTGAAGTCGACTTGGAATATTGAGAGCTTCAGGGCAGCTGTAATGGCTAGCACTATTCGTACTGACTCCATCCGGGCTACGCCGCCATACGTCTTGTCGTAATCCTGACCTTGGATCTGGGTATATCCCTGTGCGACATATCGGGCTTTTCGCTTCAGTAGATTTCCTGCGGCGTCGAATTTAATCGCGTAGGTCCATCGTCCCCCCGTGAGATTTGCGCCGGGTGGTAGGGGTACTAATTCCCAGCACCTCTTGTTTTCCAATGTGTTGAATTCCGTTTCCATCGGGGCTGTCCAGAGATCTGGTCGTCACATTGCCTGTTTGTAGGATTGAGGTACCCATAGTTCTCCGGATGTGGCGGCAAAGGCATATGGGTGTTGAGCTATTAGCGCTAGTGGGGTATCGGCTGTCCAACTTTCTCCTCTCTCCTGTGCTGTCCGCTCGCGTTCCCTGTATTCCTCGCTCTCGATGTGTCTGCGGGAGGGTATTTGTCCCCTTTCACTCCGGCGTATTGGTTCGATAGCTGCTGTCGGCTGTGGTGGTGTAGGTACCTCCGTTGGGATGTTCTCCTCGGGCATCGGGGTTGGTTCGTCTCGTGCCCGAGTTTGATTAATGTTATCGGGATTCTCGGTAGTTTGTGCAGGGGTGTTTGGTCGTGGGTCCAGCGAGTTTTGAATGTCAACGGCTGGGGTTCTGGTTTCTTCCCCAAAAGATTCCTCGTTGTTCGTCTGTTCTGGCGCCCTTGTCCTGTGTGAGGTCCCTTCCTCGAACGTCACGTCATGCGATTCCTCGACTTTCTTCGACTCTGGTATCCAGACACGGTACCCTCGCCTACCCATGTACCCCAGCAACTTCCCTTTTACTGCTTGTCTTCCTAGCTTGCCATCGGTCCTTCTCCGTGGTAGTGTAGCCCAGCAATCGCACCCAAATGGCCTCAGATGTGATACGTCTTGTCGTTTCTGGGTCCAGGCCTCCACTGGTACCACGTCTGGGAATCGGGCTGAGGGAACGAAGTTATTGACATAGATGAACGTTGACGATGCCTCTCCTCAGGTACGGCAGGTCTGCTTCCTCGAGTAAGGTGCGCGTTCCTTCCATTACAGTTCTGAATGACCTCTCAGCGACTCCGTTTGCCGCAGACGAATCGTGGGGTACCTTCTCAATGAGGATCCCGTTCTCCTTGCAATACTCGTCCACCAAGCTGTTGCTCAGCTCCCCTCTGCCGTCAATTTGGATGACCTTCAGCCTTTTCCCTGTCTGCTTCTCGGCCATGACGCGATACTCGTGTAGTGCCTTAAGCCCAGTCTCCTTCCTCTTGTTCGTCAGGTAGTACGGTACTCTGAACGATGACCTCCCATCAGTACACAACATTAGGTACACTGCTCCTCCTCGGCTTTGCGTTCTGGATGGTCCAAACAGGTCCATATGTACTCTCTCCAGTACCTCCGACTCGTGCATGAGGACTTTGTCAAAGGGTCGTTTAGTGGCCTTCCCATATAGACAGTCTTCGCACATCCCGTGGACGTCCCGCTTCGTGATATTGAGCCCGTCTACTAGATTGCGGTTTGACATTCTCAGTATACGCCGTATTGCGATGTGTCCGAGTCTTCTGTGCCAGGTGAGGATATCTGCTGGCCTATCTCTGGCCCTCGAGTAATTCGCTGATGTTCCTCCGGATTCTAGTACCTCCACCTCGTACATTTTATTCCGACCAAACCCTTGCAGTATCGTTTGGCCGTTTGGCGCTCTCACTGTCATCACTCCTAATCCCCATTCTCCTCTCATTCCGCGGCTGTCGAGTGTGGATAAGGATATGAGGTTGTGGCCAAACAAGGGGGTGTGTTTCACTCCCCGGAGTTGTATCGTCCTCTCCTCGTCCTGAATTCTCGTAACAAACTGAATTGTACCCGTACCCAGGATTTGGAATCTCCCTGCCTCACCGGATATTGCGCTGCTCCCGCCCTGCCCCTGGACTCTCGTGTACTCAATGAAGTCGGATCGTTGCACCCAACAGTGCTCAGAAGCTCCTGAGTTGATGAACGTTCGTATTGCTGGGACTGGTGTGGAATACAGTGACGTGCTACCGTGGCAGATTGTACACTCTGCTTTCGATACTGTCTGGTACCTAGCTACGTTTTTATCTACATCCCTTTCCCCTGCCCCCCATTGACTGACTCCTCTTAGAACGGGATTATCTTGTCTAGTCATGGGGTGTTAAGATCATGCACACCGTGTAACCGTGCCAGAGGTCACACAGTGTCTAAGTGCGGAAGACGAGTGGGACAGTAGTGAAGTTATTAACAACACCGCCGTTACGCCGTTAGTCCCCGGAGGTCGAGAGTATAGAAGGGAGGAACTAAGTAGCAGCCTAGTCGGAGCGGCGGTATCGCCGGTGACGAGGAGCGAACCAGAGAACGTATAAGTTCTAAGGTAGAGTAGAGAGTACTTCAAGACAGTGAGCCTGAAGACTTAGAGGAGCACAGAGTTAAGGAGGGAATCTAAGTCGATAATTAAACTGAGGAACTACAGTAGCGTACAAGCAGTATTTATATCTACGGAGCGGCGCAACGGGGCGGAGCGCCAGACTAACTACTAGGAGTTATACGTGTAGTCCTGCAGGGTAAAGTAAAAGACAATAAGGAGGAACTAGAGTGAATGGATATGTGTAGCGAGAAAGAACAATAAGGAAGAGATTAAATAAAAGGTAGATCTTCGGGATACCGAGCGGCGAGGTGGAGGCCCGAGGCATGGACTTGACAGTATCCCCCTCTTAGGCTTGAGCCCTCGAAAGCCATTAATACCGGGAGTTGATTTGTCACCAAGGAAAAATTTTAAAGGCCGTCAGCATCGGGAATTTGGCCCATCAGTCAGCAGAAAAATTTTCAAAAGCCGTTGGCGCCGGGGATTGTGGTTAGTCATCCCAGAGAATTTTCGGTGCACCGTAGACCAAGTACAATTCGAAGAAAAATGTTCGCTGGTCCGTGCGCCATTTTGTCCCTATAAAAAGGGCCAGGTTTTGCCGCTGTGGCCCTAACTTTCCCAAATCTTCCTAAGTCCATATGTCAGCTAGTCGCACCCAAACCACCACTTCGTCCTCCACCGCCGGCCCTTCGGGGTTTCGTCGAATTCCTTTAACACCCGCCCAACCCAACCCCCTCGAGGACGAAGACTTGGATGAAGACGAAGAGGAGATCATTAGAAAGGCAGAGGAGAAGGTTCGTAGGGTGAAGGAAAGGAAGGCAGCGGCTGCTGCTAGACAAAAGGCCGAAGAAGAGGCGGCCCGGAAGGCGAAGGAGGAGGAGCGGGCGCAGGCCGCTGCAAGGGAGGAGAGGAGAAAGCGGATGGCGGAGGCGGCCACAGCTCGAAGTCGGCGTGGCTCTTCCCTTGGGGAGGATTCGAGGTCTCCTCGGAGGCCGGTGGTGGAAATTAGAAAGGAGAAGGGGAAAGGAAAGGCAAGGGCCCCGGTGAGTATTCAGTAACCCTGGACCCCCTTCTTATACTAACCACCCGATTTCCAGCCCATGGACGATGATCCGGATGACGGCGGTGACGGTGACGATGACGACGACGAGGACGACCGGGCGCCTTGCGAGCGGTGCCGAACCAAGAAACTCTCTTGCCAGATGCAGGCTGGCAAGAGAAGCTCCATTATTTGTAAACCCTGCCATGACGCGAAGGTCAAATGCTCGTATTCCGGGAGGCCTTCAACGGTCAAGCGAGAGGGCGGAGGGCAGCCGACCGGTGAGCGCCTGGCGGTACTAGAAAGCCAGGTAGCGCAGCTTCTCGCGGATAATCGACAACTCCGGGATGGTCAGGTAAAAGCAAATACCTACCATCGCCACTTCAATCGCAAGTTGGACTGGCTTATCACGGACGCCGCTAGAAGGAGGAGGACGCCACCGGAACTACCAGAGGCCGGACCATCGGGAGTATCGAAGAAAAGGCGAAGGGTAGTAGACAGTGATGAAGAAGAAGAGCAGGAGATTGAAGGGGAGATGGAGAAGGAGGGAGAAGAAGTGGAAGTGGAAGTGGAAGTGGGAGGAGGAGAGGAAGGAGACGAACCGGCGCCGAAGAAGGCCCGGTCGGAGAAAGGAAAGGAGAGGGAGGAGTAGAGCAACGGACATCGGACATCGGCCTCTCGGCCTTCTTGTATTTCTTGTAGTTTTCTTGTGGCCTCCTGTCTTCCTTTCATTATTTTCTTTTGCTTTTGTATATAAAAAAATATTAACGCGATTTTGAATCGGAAAGCAAATGGGCCGTCGAGCGGCGTAAGAAATAATTAGTTTTGGAAGTATAAGTAGCTTAGTGTAAATGAAAATATAAGTGAACAGTGAATCGAGAAATAGAACACACGATTAAGAGAAAGAGATAAACACTCAATTTGCTATCATCGTGTTTATCCTCTAAACGCACAAAGTAAACTTCGGCGGAGCGCGGCGAAAACGGGGAAAGTAGTAGAATGATTTTTTGTGATCAAGGTCCAGGCTTGTGAGGGTATCGGGCGTGAAATGCCGGTACAAGTTCGTCAGCGTGTAATTCATCAGCAGCAACCCAAGAGAACTCATCGTCGGTACCTTCGTAACCGGCCCACCGAATGTAATAACGTAGAGGACAATGTTTGTACCTTTTGTCCAGCTTGGAGTCAAGGATTTCGGCAACGTTGTACTCCTCTTCACCATCAACTTCGATTGGAGGTGGAGGAGATTGGGTTCGACTCGGAAATGGATTCGGCGTAACCGGCTCCAGCTGTGAGACGTGGAAAACCGGGTGAATTCGGCGAAGGTAGTCCGGGAGCTTGAGTTCATAAGACAAGGTACCAGGTCGACTGATGACCTTGAAAGGACCAAGATATTTCTCTGAGAATTTTTCAGTAGGACGAGTAGAGCGAATATGCTTAGCAAGAACAAAGACTTCGGAGCCGATCGGAAACTCCG
This sequence comes from Lentinula lateritia, assembly GCA_028011325.1. Classification (NCBI taxonomy): domain Eukaryota; kingdom Fungi; phylum Basidiomycota; class Agaricomycetes; order Agaricales; family Omphalotaceae; genus Lentinula; species Lentinula lateritia. Next base: position 60,702 of record JANVFT010000144.1, on the reverse strand, counting down.
GATGCGAGATTCTTTTCCTGTCAGCTTGTTCCTTGTATCGAGACTGAGCTAAAAGGATTTCCTCTCGAAGGAAAGCGTGGAGTTCATCAAGGTTGACGACGAAGTCTCTAGCAAGATCAGACTTCATGTCGACCTTGGGCCGAACGGTGATATTTGGGTGGTATCCTTTGTTAGCAAAGAATGGAGTAATACCTGTGGAAGCATTGGGAGCGTTGTTATAGGCGAACTCGGTGATCGAAAGTAGCGGCGACCAGTCATCTTGTTGGTAGGAACAATAGATCCTGATGTACTGCTCGAGAGTCTGATTGACACGCTCGGTCTGCCCGTCGGCTTCCGGATGGTATCCAGAGGTATAGTGAAGTTCCATGGAGAGCGCTTTACCGAGAGCCCGGAAAAATGCCGAAACAAATTCGGAACCACGATTAGAAGTAACATGATTAGGGACACCATGCTTAGAGAAGACGTGAATAACAAAAAGCTCAGCTAGTTGTTCAGAAGTAATGGTGTCGTAAGTTGGAATAAAGATAGCTTGCTTGGAAGATCGATCCACGACAACGAGGATAGCGGTATAGCCATTCGACATTGGCAGTTGCTCAATGAAGTCCATGGAGATGGAATCCCATGGTCGGACCGGAACCGGCAGAGGCTTCAACAACCCGTAAGGCCGATGACGGCGAGGTTTGTTGCGACCACAAACAGTGCAAGAGGTAACATAGTCATGAACAAAGTCTCTGACCTTAGGCCAGGTGTATTGACGACGTACAGCTTCTAGAGTGCGGTTCTGGCCGAAATGGCCGGAGAGTGGATGATCATGAAAGTAGCGGAGGACTTGAAGGCGAAGATCGCCGTGATTAGGTACATAAATACGGTCGTCAAGGCGTAGTAGCTTGTCACTACCTAAGCTCCAACGTTCATTGGAAGGATCTTTTGCAAGTTCCAAACCAACAACGGAGCTCGGGTCGGCGGGAAGGGCGAGGATGATGGCTTGGTGTAGGGCTTCGATATCCATGATAATCGAGGCTCGTAGAACCGGGCTTTCCAAGAAGGTAGCTCGAAGAGACGCAGTGAGTTGTTCGTTAGTAAAGATAGGACGGAAGTTATGAGGGTTCACTTGGGCGTAGCCGATATCCCCCTCTTTAGGGTAGACGTCCCAGCGTCTAGTTATCGAGTCGGGTTTCTCGCCGAGTTTCCCCGGCCGGAAGCGAATGACCATATTAAATTGATGTAAAAATTCTGACCATCGGACCTGTCGGCGTGTGAGAACCTTGGTAGTAGAAAAATACTCAAGATTTTTGTGATCGGTGACGACGTCCACCGGATCACCCGAGCCTTCCAGATAATGACGCCAAGCTTTAAAGGCCTCGAAGATGGCCAGTAGCTCTTTGTCGTGAGTATCGTAGTTGAGTTCAGCCGCATGAAGCATTCTGGAAAGGAAGGCTAGAGGATGAATTTCACCGTCAGCATATTGGATGGAGAGAATAGCCGCAATGGCGTAATCGGAAGCGTCGGTCTCCACGATAAGTGGGCGATTCGGCTCCCAATGGGCCAGTATCGGCGCAGAAGTAAAAGCGATTTTGAGGTTTTCGAAGGCCTCTTGACAGCTGCTGTCCCAGATCCAGGGAGCGCCTTTTCGGGTAAGCCGAGTCATCGGCACAACGATATCGCTATAATTATAAATGAAACGACGATAGAAATTTGCAAAACCCAAGAAGGACTGAATGTCCTTAACCTTCCTTGGGACCGGCCACTCTAGAACTGTCTGAACTTTCTCCTTGGACATGGTTAATCCGTCGGGAGAAAGAATATAACCCAAATACTCAACAGTATCCATATTGAACTCGCACTTCTCGGGATTGGTGTAAAGCCGATGATGGCGAAGTCGCCGAAGAACCTCCTTGACGTGTTCTTGGTGTTCTTCTGGCGTATCAGAGTAGATCAGAATATCGTACAAATAGACGATGACACAAACATCGAGCATGTCAGAGAAGATGTCATTAACAAACCGCTGGAAGGCCGCAGGGGCGTTCGTAAGGCCGAACGGCATAACCTTCCATTCGTAGGAGCCGTAGCGGGTCCGAAAGGTGGTCTTCCATTCGTCACCTTCAGCGATTCTGACGAGATGATAAGCGTGAGCGAGATCCAATTTGGTGTATATTTTAGCTCTTTTCGGAGCGTCGAGAAGATCTGATATGAGTGGGAGTGGGTAGCGATCCTTTTTGGTGATACGATTGAGTCCACGGAAATCGACGCAAAGGCGAAGTTTGCCGTCTTTCTTCGGGACGAAAAGGACCGGAGCGCCGTGAGGAGAGGATGATGGGGTGATGGCACCAGTAGCCAACTGTTTGTCAATAAAGTCTTTAAGGGCGACTAACTCCTTTTCAGACAAAGGGTAAATACGGCCGAGAGGCGGCGAAGCGCCTTCTTCCAAGTCAATCTTCAGGTCGTAGGGTCTGTGTTCAGGAAGTGAATCTGCAGCAATCTCGTCGAAGACGTCTGCAAACTCAGCATACTCTGCTGGGATGGAAGGAGGAAGTGGAGGGACAGTAGGAGCGGTGGAGGAGCGGTCGGCGGCGCGGGCCGTGACCTCTGAGTGGATAGCACGAAGAAGGATGGGTTCCATACTGGCGTCCTTACAAGCCCTATTGAAGACTGCAGCACTGACAAGTGCAATGTCGACCTCGGGAGTTTCCAGCTGAGCAGCGAATTGAGAGACCGTAGGGTAAGAATAGATGGGTTCAAAAGGGAATTTGGACGAAAGGGGCTTGGCCCGTGAAGTCCGAGAGCGGGAGCGAGGGCGAGAGCGAGGTGAGTCCCCAGGAGGGGTCTCCAGAATTGTCGGTGAAAGTTCCGGTAGCGGAACAGCGACCTTTGCCACAACAGGGTTGATGGCAGAAGGCACAGACGTCTGTGGAGAATCAAAATGTGAAGTGTTACGGAACGTAATGTTTCGAGATGCCCAGTCAATCAATGGATTGTAGCGGGATAAGAAACTGTAACCTAATACTGCTTTACAGGATGAATCTAAATGAGTAACATAAAAGGGTAATAGAAGCAGCTCGCCGGAGGGAAACCGAACGGCAATATTCGCCATATCGGTAATGGGTTTAGAAGATAATGAACCATCAAAAAGACGAAGATTAACAGGAGAAATTTTGGTCGTAGGAATAGAGTTCTGAGAAACATAACGAGTATCGATGAAAGAGTCAGTAGAACCAGAATCAACAAGAGTAGGAAATTTGAGAAGAGCAGAGATGGGTTCGGCCGGCGCGGCCGAATCGGATAACGAAAATTCAGTAGTCAAAGATATTACAAGAGATCGTTCAATAGAGGAAAGAGCGGACGCGTTGAGATATAACTCCCCAGGTGAGGTACGAACCTGATCAACGCAACTCCCGTTTCGTACCGGGGAACAAGAGCTGCGGATTAGTTTTCCGAATCCTCTTCAACAACCTCAATGGTTGCTTCGGGGGTTTCTTCAACCTCGGCAGCGCGGCCCTTCGATTGGCGGGCCTTTCGCTTGTTGCAGTCAGCAATCTGATGCTTACCACCGCAGAAGAGACAAAGGTTGTTCTTCATCCTTCTTTCCCGTTCGGAGGGAAGTACCTTACCATCTGCTCCTAGATGGTTGAACGCGGGGCGCTGACCGCCGGATTGGCCGGAACTCGAAGAGTTCTGGGGCTTACCATTATTGTTAGGCTTACCACCAGAGAAGGGTTTGGGTTTCGGCGTGAACGGCGCCGAAGAGCCCGAAGGCTGAGAATTGTTGTGCTGGTTAGTAGAACCAGTCTTGAAGTCCGAAGAACCCTTCTTCGGGTTCCGAGCAATAAAAGGCTTACCAGCCTCACGCTTCTTGGTTTCTTCGCGCTTCCAATAACGGTTGTCAATGCGAAGAACCTCCAGACGATAAGCGGCGAGCGTCGCCGGTTCGGCCAACCGCGCCATTTCGTCTTTGATGCGTTCAGCCAGGCCTCGTCCATAAGCCCATTTCAGGGCGGCAGAATCCCAGTTGGTACTAGCAGCCAGGGTGTTGAACCGGATGTTGTACTTCCGGATGTTCTCAGTTTCCTTCATTTTAAGGTTACCAAGGGCGTCCTCGGCCTCGCCTTGGGCGTCGTAAACGCCGAAATTGTCCTGTAGCTCCTTTACAAGGGCCGTGAAGGACGACGTCCAGGCCGGCAACGAGTCGAGGTCCAGGTCGAGGATATCAGGGACAAACCATTCTTTGGCTGACCCACTGAGATAAGAGAGTGTGTAATTCACCTTCCGTTGGTCGGTGAAGTACTTGGGACGGTCATTGAAGACCAGGGCGAGATTGACAAAGAATGTTTTAAGTTTTCGGGGGTCCGAACCGTCGAATACCTCGGGCTCCTTGACCTTGCTCTTGGATTCAGAGCTGTCAGAGGGACGGCCGAGTGCGGCGAGAACGGAACCGAGGGTTTCCATAGAAACCTTGAACCCCGAGAGGAGATCCAACATAGCACGTTGCTCGTTGGGGATGTCAGGAGAGTTGGAGGAACGAGGTCCACCAGGACCACCAGGTCCGCCGGGACCGCCGGGACCGCCAGGTCCACTGGGGTCACCAGGCTCACCACGCGGTAAACCGCCGGAATCGTCCTCCAGGTCGTCATGATTGTTGTCGGCGCCCGGGTCATCGGGGTCGACAGGAGGGTCTTGATCGTCGTGATCACCAGTATCCAAATCGAAATGAGGAGGTGGGTCACGAGGAGATTCAGAAGCTGCTCTGCGTTGGGGTTGTTTCCCCGTACGGCGAGCGATGGCTTGAGGAATTGGAGCTCAATTCGAGTTGTAGATCGGCCCCGAGCCGGAGCGACCACGGGGGGTTGTCCACGGCGAGGGGTCAGGACTTGGACAGGTTGTCTGTCACCGGTAAACAAAGTGCTGTACTCAAATTGCTGATCTTCTTCCATGGCTTCAGGAAGAGTTGACGTAGTAGGAACAGTAGCTGGACCGAAACCGCGATTACGGCGACGTGGTTGACCGATGGCTGAGATAGATTCGGAGAAAGGGGCGAAGGATTGGGCTGTGGTGATGAAAGTATTTTCTTCGGAATTAGCTCTGGATTGAGCTCGAGTTTTCGGAGGCATAAAAAATGATGTGTCAGTACGACGTTAACGGATTGAGTTTAATTATACTGTTAAGATCATGCACACCGTGTAACCGTGCCAGAGGTCACACAGTGTCTAAGTGCGGAAGACGAGTGGGACAGTAGTGAAGTTATTAACAACACCGCCGTTACGCCGTTAGTCCCCGGAGGTCGAGAGTATAGAAGGGAGGAACTAAGTAGCAGCCTAGTCGGAGCGGCGGTATCGCCGGTGACGAGGAGCGAACCAGAGAACGTATAAGTTCTAAGGTAGAGTAGAGAGTACTTCAAGACAGTGAGCCTGAAGACTTAGAGGAGCACAGAGTTAAGGAGGGAATCTAAGTCGATAATTAAACTGAGGAACTACAGTAGCGTACAAGCAGTATTTATATCTACGGAGCGGCGCAACGGGGTGGAGCGCCAGACTAACTACTAGGAGTTATACGTGTAGTCCTGCAGGGTAAAGTAAAAGACAATAAGGAGGAACTAGAGTGAATGGATATGTGTAGCGAGAAAGAACAATAAGGAAGAGATTACAATAAAAGGTAGATCTTCGGGATACCAAGCGGCGAGGTGGAGGCCCGAGGCATGGACTTGACATGGGGTCAGCGGTTGGCTCGTGGGTTGGGACGGACGTGAATGTACTTGGCTTGCTGTCCCCCTGCGCCGACATTACGTAGGTGGCCATTGGCGTCGACGTGTCGTTGTTATCTGGCTGGGTCGCATTTGCACTCATTCCGGTCTTCGCTTTATTCGGGGTTCCTTGTCTTGGTCCTTGTCCCTCCATTCCACCTCCCTTGGCCCAGCACTTCCTGGCTATGTGCCCAGGTTTGCCACAGTTGTGACACGTTATGCTGGCTCGACCTCCCATTCGCGATTGGCTGTCCTGGGGAGTGGCGTTGGGGTGCGCCGCCATTAGTGCCTTCACCCGCTTCGAGTCTCTCTCCTCCTCCTTACGCTCCTCTTCCTTTTCGTACCAGAGCATGTGGAGATACGTGAAAGCGTCCGCGCTGGACGTTCCTGGGACACTTCAAACATCCTGCCTCCATCCTGGTGGCATGGAGGAGATTACGATCCGGCGGAATTGCGCGTCTGTTGCCGTACCCCCGAGATCGTGTACCTTCTTCAGCAGGTTCCTCATCCTCTTCTCATGCTCTTCCATTGTCGTGTCGGGATCGTATTTTTCTTGGCGCAGGTTCGTGTCCGCCAGGTGGATTCGCTGTTCGTCCCTCTTCTCAAACCGCTTAATCAGCTCTTGCCAAATTTCCGACACTCGCTTCGTTTCGTCTATCCCCAGGCCTACGGGGTCTGTGATATTCGAGACGATGGCTCCTGCTACGAGTCGGTCTCGGATTTCCCATTCCTCTGGGCAGGGTGTCGGGCTGAATAAGGGCGTCCCAGTGGGTTGTGTTGGTGGATATATCGGGTCAGGGTACTTGCTTGGTCTGGCAATTGTTCCGTCTAGGTATCCAGCTAATCCCTTCGATTGGACCGCAAATGTGATATCACGTTTGAATGGCCTCCAGTTATCTTCACCGACGAGCTGTCTCTCGTCCGGGAGTCTCGGTATGTTCGGGCTATTTCCGAATGACATTCTGTATTTTTAATACCTCCGAATTGAATTCCTTTTGGTTAGACTTTTCCTTTTAGTTAGATCACGAGTCTCATAATCTGTTAAGTCTAATGAATCTCAGTTGATTGTATAGCAACTGGTAGAGTACCTGTTAAGTCTAATGAATCTACGAAGGGTTCAGTATCTAGAATATCCGTAAGTATACTCGGGCTCACCTCAGTTGATTGTATAGCAACTGAGGGAGTCGAGTCCGCCGTAACTCGTCATGTAAGGATGGTACTGTATAGTATTTCTAATAACGCCGTCTCCGGTTACCTACCTCCCCGTGTTCACGGCTATGTCGTACGTACGGAGTATGCTCCAACAGTAGCTGGTACTAGGGTTGGCCTGGTTGTGGTCAAGGCATGACACAAGGGCAGAAGGGGTTGTTTGTAGATGACATCTGTAAAACCTGTATTTTTGGCTAAGAGCTCGAAAGCAGCTGACAGTGCTCTCCAGCTAGTACCCTTGCTCTTGCGAACATCCAGGTTTTGCAGATGGACAGTGGACAAGGTCAAGGAAATCAAATTCTTGTTGACCAGTCAGATGCAAGACCTGGTTGGGGCATCATCCACGGTCATGGTTTCCACTATTTACATAGTGAACTCCATCTCACCACTTGTACAACCTCGATCTGACTGCACAACTGTAATGGACCATATATCCTCCACATACTGAACAGACAGGAGGATTCGCTTTCATTGCAGAGATTTTGTCATCACAAGTGGGTGCTCGGAGTTTCCTAATCTTACCAGTATCACAAGCAAAGACACCCTGACCTTTACACTCTGTTGTCAATCCTTCTTGCCACTGGTTCGAAGACCCTTTGATCCCGCGTGAGGGTCGATGTGTCGGACCGTTACCCATCCCACGTGGCTTTCTCGCCTATGATACTTACCGTTTCTATGACGCTTGCCTCCAGCCGTCGATGAAAGAACGTTTCGATGGTCGACCATAAACCTCTTCCTGAGCTCCCAAGCACAAGCAAGACTCCGAATCTCGCTCGACTCTCAATACAAGCACAGAAGCATCGAGAAAGGTTCATTCGATTCGTCTTGTCCGAATTGAACGATGCATGGATTGATAACAATCTAGAAGAGTGGACTCGGGTGCTCGAAGGTGCTTTAGATGATCTAGCGAGCAGCATGAGCCAGAGCAGGTGGTTGACCGGTATTAAGAAGAATAAAGCACTCAAGGAAAAGCAGTCGAAGAAGAAAAGAAAGCTAGATGAAAAGGTTGACCTGACAGAGAACTCAGCTGGTCCTAGGAAGTCTACAGGTGCCGATGGAATATTTGACAATGAATCGAGAAAGTCCGAGATTCAAATTTCCTCCTCGAATTCAGAACGGCTCGGACGACTTCGCCAAATTGTGGCAGAACCGGACGTGCCCTCTCGTACGCCGAAATCCAGGCATTTACTGCTCTGCTTAGCACCACTAGGGAGTCGAGTCGCATTACCCGACGAAGATTCTGGATTTAACCTGAGCCCGTCGACTCTTGGATGTTCGTTCCGAAACAGTGTTTTCGTATTGCCAGAAGGAGGTGAAGAAAAGGACGTAATTTTGTATGGATTGCATGAATGGAATAGTGAGCTGTGAAATCTTTACTTCTTCGTTTGAACTAATCTTACGATATAGCATCCGTTGAGGAAATGTCCACGCGCCCTGTGGGCGGCACGTTTACACTCAAAGGCGTACCTTCACTCCGGCAACATCGTGCCTTGTCAAAGGCACTCAAACTTACCGTCTATGTCCACCTCTCACTTATCCTCGAGCAACAGCTTCTGATTGACTCTCATGCTCACCTCACTTTTACCCAACCTCGTGTGCGAGTACAGGTAGGGAGTCTTCAGCCTTCAGCTCTCCCTTCTCATAACCAAAATACTCCTACGAACGATGTGGCATCTAATCATAAACCCCGGAGCCTTATTCCTAGCGGTATCTTCTCGTTTTTTTCTAAACGCAGTCCTGGACGAACTTCATCATCACGAGATATGTCCTCTGTTCGTCCTTCATCAGACTCGATCCCGTTCCCTTCAATAGAAGAAGTGCAGCCAGTGCGTTCTTCCATGGACGAAATGAATGCTGCAGCTCGACTTAGAATGTTCTCATTTTTGTCATCATCTCCCCCTCAGACTGAACTCCAGCAAGGGCCGACATCTATGCCCTTTTCTGACACGCTCGCTCGTATAGAAGCTCAGAGGAATGTGCTCTCTAGCTCTACCGGTGTTGCATTCGATCCTCCGATGCTTCTAGTGCGGTTAGCGGAAAAGGAAAAGGAAAAGGAAAAGGAAAAGGAAAAGGAAAAGGAAAAGGAAAAAGCGCATCGCGAGAAGGAAATTTGTTTAACGGGCGACGAACGGGTCGCGTTGAGCAGTCTACTCGGTTGGGGGATGGTCGAGTCTGGGGCCACTAATCAGCTTGATCTAGACAAAGACAAGCGGAACGAGAGCTGGATAAAAAAAGGCAAAGGAATGACGGGAATATGTGGATTTGTCAATCAGCAGGAGATTTCGATCCTAGTTTCAAGTCATGTTCCTCTTGCCGGTGCTTGTGTTCCACAAGAAATTGGACCCGAAGCATCTATGTCCGCGCCCACCTTATCCGCTCTTTCCGTACCTCGAGAAGCATCTTCTTCCTCCCAGACCTCCCACTCTTCCGACTCTTCTTCAACCACGAATAAACCTTCTCCATTGAAAACAGCTCCCTCTCACACATCCTGCGAACAGCCTCATTGGACAGTATATCGCTACTATGTTGATTCAGATTCTGGAACGCTGAACAAAGACCGCGACAAGGACGATGTTACTGATGCTCCTCCTGAAGATAGCTCACGCTTGTGCGTAGACGACCGTGACCAGTGCTTAGGCGAAGTTATTACATCCTGGGTCGATGAAGCCGACGTTCCATGTGATCGACTTCGTGCTGTAAGCACTAATTCAGAACACCGCGGCGGAATCGGGCTCATGCATGGATTAGGAGGATCTTCGACGACGACGACGGAGAAGCGGTGTGAGGTTCAGGTGGGGAAGCATGAGAGGAGGTTCGTGCATGGCGGAGTAAAAGTCAGTGCTAGCATCGAATGGCCTGCTGTCAAGGTCCTTGCCGCGTCAAGCCTGGTTCCCCCCAGTATCGCTACTAGTGCGGACGGCAGTGACGAGAGCAATGTCGATGAAAGCGATCGAAGTCCAGATGCGAGAGTGGTTACTGTATGGGAAAGTTGTTCGATATGCGGTGCAGAGACCAAGAAAAATGAGTTGAGCGAGGGAGCATATTTGTTCTCGTTTGCGAAATACCTCGAACTTCTAATCTATTCACCACTTCTTTGCAAGCTTTCGACGCGGTTATGCGAACATACAGATCCTTCTTCAACACCCTCCTCTTCCACTTCATCTACGAGATCGGTCAGCTCAAATTTACCTCCGCAGAGATTCAACATCATCCGTCACTTTTCGGCTTCCTCGTCTGACAATGACGAAGGAGGTAGTAGTGGTGTTAGTAGTATCGATGGAAATAGGAGAGAATATACAGTAACATTCAAGATCGATCCTGTCAAGGATATTTTTGAGTTGCGTGTGCCGAGGTTGCAGATTTCTAATCTGCCAATAGAGGGGGAAGGAGACCACGATACGCTCGGATATGTCAGTACATTAAACCACAATAAAGGAAAGGAGCAACATGCAAGTAAGGAGGATGAGCAAAAGAAAATTTTGAGGAGGGAGATTAAAGCTTGGTGGGAAGGTGTCGCCGATCATATGGATTTATTAGTGAGTTCGAACCATAAACTTGATGTACTCAAATCCATCTCTTACATGTACTGTAGGAAGAGAAGTTCTCTGCCAAAGACCAGACAGCGGTCAGAAAGGCATTACCCAGATTACCTTCTACAGATGATGCATACGATTCGTTTGACGATGATTTTGAATATCCGACACCGAAACTCAAGATTTCTGGCTTACCTGAAAGCTACACTCCAACTGCTGTAGTCGCTGCTACGAGTGATTACTTTGATGAGTCTAAGAATCCGTCCTCCGTTTCGTCAGATCCATTCACACTCTCTGCCTCATCCTCAACTTTAAGTCAAACACCCCCACAACCACATTCGTCTCCAGATGACATCTCACGAACCGCTTCTCCAAGTCCAGCCCCCTCGAATCCACGACCACCTCTGAATCATGCATCGTCATCATCGAGTTCTCAGCTATCTACTACGCCTACAGCCTCTTCTGCTTCCTCCGTGCATTCGGCAGACGCAGAGGGCTTGAATCGTGACCCAATGCAGCTTCTATCCAACCTACGCCAGACCTTCCATCGCATTGAACAAACACTGTACACCCAACTGGCTAAAACTCCAGCTTCGTCGTTGAACGAAGTCCGCAGAGCTTTTCTATCAGCTGCCAAGGGTGCAGAACGGAGGTTGACTGCGTGGCAGAAAAAGCATCTCGGTGAAAAGAAGGGAAAGAAGAAGAACAAGGTTAAGGATGGAGAGCGTTCGGACGAGCTAAACCCCTCTGAGAAATTGCGTGCCGCCGAACCTGAGTGGTGGAATCCGACATGTCATGTTGCGCCAGGAGGTAATATCATCATCCGAGAGGATGATTGGGGGAGTATCATCGCATTCACCTTGAGGTATGAAATCAGTGTACGCGTAATCTTCAAGCACAAACACTAATCTAGGAATTCACAGCACACCAGATTATCACCGTGAACTGGCGTCAATGTCCGTTGTGCGCCCCGCATCTAACGCAGATCCTCCAAATACACCTATCGCCCCCTCTACCTCTGCTTCATCGTTCTTTTCCGCCGCTACAGCAAGCGGTTACAAGCTTTTCCGGACATCTGCACTCGTACAACCTGATCCTGACCAAGAAGATGTCATTTGGCACGAACCAGAAGCGTATTCAGCTGTTATCTGCAGGAAAGACCATCCTCGAGATCCTACTTCTATACTGTCAATCAGAGAAGTATTAAGGCAGAAATCACCCGACTCCAATCTCCTTTCGGCCTCCCGTTTCGCGAGCTTAGGATCAGCGACGTCGAAGAGATTGAATGGAGGCGGAGACGACCGTCCATCGATGTTGCTTAATGGAGTGCCCCCCTCCGCCTGGGCTAAGCCTGATGTTCAAGTCACCAAACAGGAAGCAGAGGGCGAAGTTGCTAGTAGACCGACACATGGAGGGGATGATGTGCACCGGATGCTGCTAGAGTTTGAGACAGTTGAGACAGATGACATGGAGTCGCGTCCTAATTCGTCCATGGTCGGCAGCTATAATTCGAGTACTTTGGATGCAACGACGGTGAGACCAGACCTCAATGCTCCGCACGGCGCGTCCGTTACCGGTAACCATGTAAAGACAATTTCTCAAAACTCTCCTTCTCCATCGATTACAATATCTGCCCCCAACAATATTGCTTCTCCAGTTCCTGCCAAATCCTCGCTTGACTCTTTCACCAATGGTCTCACAAATGCAATGCGCCTTATGCTTCCAACTCAAATTCCTCGACCTTTGTCTGCAGGTTCCAACAGACACCATGGGCTACTCACAGTGGCTGAAGTTAATGCTATCGATGAACGCCCTCATATCAAATACGACTGGACTATCGGAAAACGACTCAAGTTTAGTTGTATGGTATATTACGCCAAGCAATTTGACAGTCTCAGGAAACGTTGCGGCGTCGACTCGATCTTTTTGGAAAGTCTCTCCAGGAGTGCAAACTGGTCTGCAGAAGGTGGCAAGAGTAAATCTAACTTTTGGAAGACGGCAGACGATAGATTTATCATCAAGACTTTGGTTAATGCGTGGAACGTAGCTGATCTGTAAGTTTCGTCATTTCATTCGGAGGTGGAGCATCATTGTCATGATTTCTCCTTAGGCAAGTGCTCATCGAGCTCAGCCCTTCATACTTTCGATACATGGATTCGACGGCCAGTAAAGCTACTGTGCTCGCCAAACTGATAGGCTTCTATACCATCGAGATCCGCAACTTGGAAACTGGGACTGTGCAATCGAAAACGGACCTGCTTGTGATGGAGAATTTATTCTACGACCAGAAAATTGACAAGACCTTCGACCTTAAGGGCATCCAAGGTCGGAAAGTAAAATCTGGTAATAATGTTACTGTCCAGACCTCCAAAACATTATTTGATGGTGAATGGATCGAGGGTGCGCTCTGCCTCATCCTTACTGAATCTCGACTAACATTTTGGTCTAGGCCAACAACAAACCTTGACGCTTGTCCGACCGCATTCAAAAGCTGTTTTACGTGAAGCTATCAGAAGCGATGCTGAATTCCTTTCCAAGAGCAATATCATGGATTATTCGTACGCCCTCCAGCATTTGTTACTGCGTGTAGCACTGACAGATTGTCTTAGGCTCCTCTTAGGCATTGACACAGAACACAAGCAGATTGCTTGCGGTCTTGTTGATACTATAGGTCCGTATTTACTTCAAATCCAAACAGATTTTTACTCATATCGTGATAGGAAGCTATACATTTGCGAAAACATTAGAGTATAAAGCAAAGCAGGGGCTCAATTCGGGAAATGGGAAGGAAGTGACCGTGATACCGCCAGCCGAATATCAAGAACGGTTTACGAACGCACTAGAGAAATACTTCTTAGCGTGCCCAGGCAAGTCGTCTATGATTGAAGATGGAATGCAACAGGCTGATGCCTTCCCTAGATAAATGGTCGCGTTCTCTAGATAGACGCAAGATGCTTAGCAACCCCGATCTGCTTCCCAGCGTTTTATGATTTGGATTCCACACGCTCACTTTGTCATCTTTTTTTTGCCCGACGTTTTTTCATGTCAACTGTATATTCATCGGTATATGTAATTCGCAGAACTTTCGATGTACCTACTAGCTATACTACCCACCGTCCGGTTGTAAGTACTACTGTACGCATGATATGATAATATGTGACTTGGCGTTAATTGGTCACCTCTCGTGACTTCATCGTGGCTCTGTGCTGTGGCAAGCAATTAATATTAATTAATATTTGATTGTTCGGTCGCTACGAGCATAATCATAATCGCAGAGGGATACCACAAAGGTCAAACAATGGCACGCCAATCGCTCAAACTACTTGGTATAAAGACTATAGGTTCTGGTCTGGTTGTTTCTACAACATGACCAGATCACTTCGTTCCGCGAGCACCTCGTCTTATCATCAAAATTCTTATGCGTCGTTCAAGGCTGTTGCGAAAGTAGCAGTTTCAGACACAATCTTATCCCCAACAACTGCTCACTGTGTCAACTTCTGCAAACAACCTAATGCTAACACCTCGTCGATGTTGATGCGAAACGTGTTTCCCCCGACACCACAATCGTGTCCACCTTACGAACCCGGTAATTCTCAGATGCCCTGGCGATCTGGACTTCTTCGTCGTCGACATATCTCAGAAAATCGCGCATTGGCTACCTGGATTAGTTTGATGATGATCCAGAGCAAGCTGACTATGGAGAACCCGGGAATTGGCACGTACACTCACTCAAGTCATTCTGTGAAGTAATCTAACCTGTTGCTGTATGTAGTATTCGACGATGATGAACTGCTCTGTGCATTGATATGTCAATTGACGAAATCCTTCCAACTCGTGAATCCACCTACACCGGTGATTTTCATCGCTTTGCTATACCTCTATCGTATCTTTCCAGACCGGATCCCATATTCCGGAAATCCAGATCATGAATGTGCGACCGCGTTGCAAAGACTATTTTTATTATGCATCCGATTGGCCTTACAATGGTTCGAAGACCAGTCCGAGTTCTGGGACTTCCGCGCTCGTCGTTTCAAATGGTGAGTCCCGGTTTCCACCAAAATGTACTTGCAAATACGATCTCAATTTTTCTGATATCAAGGCACGAACATCTAGGTTTGGAGCAGACAGTATTTCGGAATGCGGACATTCATGTGCTCCACCTCCTTGGTCATAACCTTTGCGTTTCAAACATCGCCTACGCTCGCTGGCTTTCGCATCTACTCTCAAATCTGCCAGCATTCCTTGATGATCATTTAGAGGAACGCCGTACAGTCGGTCAGCTTATACACGCTATTCGACCTTCCCTTACCTCCGAATTCCTCTCTCCCAACGGTCTACCATGTAATGGATTACCTTTTGATAAAGATTGGACAACGGCAATATCATGCATTGAAGAGCGCGCGGAAAGAAAACAGAATTTGATGGACTGTATCACTGATGGTTTATACATTCCTCTCTACACAAGTCCGACTCAGCCATCCTATAGTAATTCCAAACTCGCCACGGAGCCAACTCCCAATATACGTCTGGACATCGATTGGAGTCCCACCATACGTGACATATCCACAGAGTCTTTACGCACCAAAATCTTCGGTGGTGTCACATCGCCGGACATTGGCCGGCTCCCTATATACGGTGATTCGTCAGAGAGTGACCAAAAAGGAAAAATCTTTCACTGCCTATCATCAAGTTCTACATGCGTACGCACCTGCACTCCCCCTCTCAGTCACTCTGGACCTACAAAATATCCGTCATTTTCAATCAGCTCGATCCAATCAACCTTATATCACGCTGCTAAACTTCTGCGCGGCTTTCCTTCTTGAGATCCTGATTAATTTATCAGCGAGGCTAGTAACGATCAACCTTTCGCCTGTATTTGTACATCATATGAGTATTCTACTTGTTTGTATCGTCAACGCACCGATTACCGATATTTGGACACAGGCTGGTCTCGTGCGCTCTCGGGAAGTTATGCCATTTCTGTCCAAAGAATAGACTTGTACCAAAATGCAGTGTTGAATTATACAGCTATTTCCTCGTTTTGCGGCATCATTCTATAAACACGATTTGGGTCCATTTTGAGCATCTACCGCCATCAAGCCCCAACAGCCAGCCTCAGATGGGAATCTGGACTGCCGAAGACAGTTTGTTGTTATACCTCTTTAACAAGGCAAACAACACAACAGATCAAGAGTATGTGAAAGTGAAAAATGATATGATTTTGCATGATCAGGATATTTTTTCGGCTGTGGACGAGCTTAATGCTGAGTCGTGGACTGGCATTGTCGAGCCAGACTCTCACAAGCCTAGCAGGAAATGGGAAGGTGTTTTCACTTCATCGGATTTGGCTTCGCTTATTTCGCAGGCTTCGCTTATTTCGCAGGCATCTGTCGACGAGACGCCTTCGACTTCAAAATCGACCTCACCCGAACCCTATTCTGTACCGCCGGATTCACCTGACGGGCCTGAAACAGGATGGAGATTTTCAACTTCGCTGGAATCACTGGTATCCATTCCTGATCCTTCATTGAAATTCAACAAACCATCATCGGAAGTCGATAATTCTTCGAGTCCAACGGATGCTGGCCCTCGACCTCAATTTCGATTTCCATCGAGAGCCGATACGACAATTCCCAGTGTCTCCTCGCGAATCCGGCTCAGTTCTTGCTTCAGGAAAAAGGTCAAGAGAAGCACGGTAAACATCCTGTCCAGCTTCAAACGGAGTAGTTCTAGTCTTTCATGCTACGATGATGACTTTGTCCTCGACATCACTGGATCAAATTCGATTACTCTTCCCCCATTGCTTGTGTTAGGGCGTTCTGTTGAAAAGTCTTTTGAGAAAAAGTCATTGGTCTGGTCGGACGGGACTCCAGGAGAAGCAGTTGAAAACAAGGGAAAGGTTGATGAAGGTCCGTTGATTTCAATTGCTTCATGGGCAGTATGTGGCACTGAAGGAGAAAGCGTTGTCACGGTCAGATTCGAATGGAATGACTGCCGATGATCTTCGGTACGCTCTTTTCCGTCATGGTGAAATTGATTCAGATTCGGAAAGGAAATTTCTTGAGCCTTACGATGTCATTTTGGTACAACAAGTTATGGACCTCCTCCAACTGGTGATACTTCTTCCCCGATCCGGCTTTCGATATAGTTCACTGAGATATGCATCATCCGAAGGAAATGGACACCACTTCCAATGACCTCATTGAATGGGCGTCTTCAGTCGGGATCGACGCGTCTCCTTCTCTTCTAGAGATATATCGAAAGAAATGTCTGCAATTCTCTCGTCGTTTGTCCAAAAAATATCAAATTCTACCGTCCTCTATGATTCTTCGAGAAATCGAGCGAGAAGGTCAAAACCCAGTTGGTGGTGGGGGATTTGCAGTGAGTGCATCCATTCGCAAAATCTACTATATAAAGGTTACGTCCTTGAAGGATATATGGCGTGGAGCTGTGAACAATCAGTCTGTGTGTTTGAAAGTTTTACGACTGGTCATCGAACCGGACGAGGAAGTTCGTCAACGAATCCGAAGGGTTAGCATGAACAATTGAACGTTATGTATAGACCCTGATAACTTGTAACAGCAATTTTGCAACGAAGCGCTCTTATGGAGACAACTCAAGCATCCGAACATTCTTCCCTTACTCGGTGTCAACGAAGAAATCTTTTCTCCTTCTTTTTGCCTAGTCTCTCCCTGGATGGCAAACAAGGATATCATCACTTATCTGAAAGCGAATCCCACCCATAGCCGACACAATGTGGTGAGCATCTCCGGTTTTTTTGTTGATGGAAATGTCGTCACTCATTAATGAAACCAGCTTACAGAGATCGCGGCAGGTTTGACGTATCTTCACTCAAGAACTCCTCCTATTATACATGGCGACATTCGAGGAGTGGGTGTCGTCAAATTTCTCGTTATAAAAGCTCCTAGTGACTAAAGTCTCCCAAGGCTAACATACTGGTGACAGAAGACTTTCATTGCTGCTTGGCAGATTTCGGTTTAGCATTGGTTACTGCGGATTCCAGATCATGGTCTACAGCGACTACGAGCACTGGCATGAAAGGGGCGATACGTTGGATGGCACCTGAGCTAATCATTCAAGGCCCAGTCGAAGAACACCCACACCCTACTTCGCGAGATATTTATGCATTTGGCTGTACTGTTGTGGAAGTAAGCCTCTTCCCCTTAATATCAGTCGCTAAATGTTGACATTGGACGTAGATTCTAACGCTGAAGGTTCCTTTTCACGATCAAAAAACTGATGCTGCAGTGATCTACAGCTTGATGCTGGGAGAACGACCTGCTCGGCCACAAGATGTGTGGTGTCCAGATACAATCTGGGACCTCACGACTCGTTGTTGGACAAAAAATCCGGCACTTCGCCCATACGCTGATGATATTCATGGAGCCTTGTTGAACAGGAAATGGTTATGGCTAAATTCTTTGGCTGTTTGAACAGCGGTTGCGCCTCATCAGCTAGTGCTCGGACTATAATTCTCATTGCGGGGAAGGCTCACACAAAGGTTTTCCACACAAGTGATACATGTACATGAAAGATTGTATACAGGATAACGAGAACAAAGGAGCGACGGTATGGGATAGAAAGCTTAAATTTTTTGGTTTGTTGTCAATCGCAACTCCTCTTCAAGGGCAGAAAGTTAAAGTGTAATCTGGACTTGCGCTATCAGGGCAAGTCCACAAAGCAGTTCCGCTAGATTCGTCATAAGCGTAGACGTAGGAGTCAGGACAAGCATCCTCTGTAGAACAAGTGGAAAAGTAATTTAGTTCATGATGGAAATTCTTAAGGCGGAACATACTGAAGAAGTCATAGTCTGTTACTCCAGAGGGAGGGCAAGTAGCAGCTGTGTCGTGTGAACCGGTACAGCAATTGGCAGAGTCAGCTAATTGTACACAATTGTACACATTTTAATCAATCCGAACGTTTCAAAAGCACAGTGACATACCTTGGTCACCGTCAAGATTAGCATTACAAGCACTGTTGCATCCGACAACAGCTCCTGAGGAATCAAGAACTTGGAGGTCCGCCGGGCCTGCATTTCAAGATTGAGTCTACAATCGCGTAGGAGTAAAAGAAATCCCACAGTCAGAGTTCAGATCAGCCGGACAAGATGCCGTGCTGCAGGAGGTATCGCTGACAGTAACAGCAACTGGAACGTTGAAACCATCAACAACGGAAACGTCGTAGTAGTCGAGGTCCTGCGCTCCCGAGAGAGTCCATTCAGCCACGGTGGCGGGTGGCACTCCCTGTTGACAGAGTCACGGAAAGAATCGGTCAGAAAAAGAATTCTCAAGATCGACTGCGGATCCATTTATTGAAAAAACAGGCCTCACAGTTCCAGTGGAAGCATCACAGACCAGTCCTCCGTTGCAACCACCCGTAGCACACGAAGTTGGCCCCTGGACTGTTGTGAAATCACATTCTGTACGACCCCAGATTCTTCCTGATGTCCAGTTATCCGGGACAGTGAAGCTGACGGTTGCGCCTGCGGCTTGTTCCCATCTAGGAAAGAAATTTTGAAAATCAAACCTTATTCCGATGAGGGAGCACATTCGCATACCCATTAGCTTGATCTGGGACTGCAGTACCAACTTGGAGGTTGGTGAACATCTGAAAAACATGTGTAAGGCCGGAGACTCAAGGTATGAATAAGAACATACTCCAGGCCTAGGATATGACTAGCGTAAATTCTTTGAATCTACCTGGAAATGAGATTGAACATACCAGACGGTGTAGTCGCAGTTGTTTGTGACCGTGAATGTACGGTCTGCACTTGCGCCAGAAGCGAGAAGGAAAGAAACCACAGAAATAATTCCGATCATAGTAGCAACTAGGGGTAGTAATGGCCTAAGGAGGAAAGAAATAGCGCGTTCGCTGAATTTTAATTCAAGTAGAGCAACCAAGTCGATGAGGATGCGCTCCCTTTATATACTCTCTTGTGCTCAGTCCAAACAATCATGCCGAATAAGGCTGAGAGGTGACACTTCGAAAATAGTTTTCAAATGCAAGCACCAACAATGTAATCCAGGTTTCCCAAATGATTGTGGAGTAAATATTGGCATAGCGGGTGTGCGACCGAGAGAACAGAAAAATTGCTGAATGTATGGATGCATATGGTTCGCCAGGAAACGTGACAAACGGCGAGTGAATGTGGGTCAATATACTCGATCCAAAATGAATCAAAACTTTAAAGTATATGTAGATGGGTACACGTTACCACTGTGAAACGAGTGCGTTGTTAAGCAGTGCGCTGCGGGTACGAGGCGCGCATCGAATGACTGACAACTTTCATGTGGTCCATGGTCTGGAAGAGTCGACAAGTCCGAGGTAGCAATCAGATTGGTCACAGAGATGACCAGAGCACGCACAACTCTGTGGAGCCCGTCTTCTTTGAACCTCGTGCGCCTGAAGTTGAAAGATATTAAGAGTCGGGAAGTCAGTCGGGAAGTCCTAGAAATTTAGCCTTTTAATTTCTGTCTAGTCACACGAGGCCTAGTTCAATGAAGTTGCAAATGCATGGGTTCCAATCCATTGTTATTTTAAACGCCATTGGTATCCTGTTCAACTTTATGATACACCCATCTCACTCCCAATAATCTTTAAGCATTCCTTAGCGAGCGTGCGTGCATCCAGATGTTCGAGCTGGTGATCTATGCGACCTTCGACTTTGGGATCCTGTTCTTCAGAATACCGCGACGCAATGGATGCAGACGCAGGCCTAATGTGAACCCATGCTTCTGGTGTACGTCTAGGCACTGAGGCTATCTCGCAAAGTAAAGTGTAGAATTTGAACAGATGCCCGACCGAAGAACGATTGACTGCATCCAAGATCAGTGTTTTGGATGTCAGTGATGAAGGCATTGTGTTTTTGGAATCAGCCGATGGATCCAAGGGAGGCTGCTCTGCGGAGTACTTCGTTGGATCATCGGACAGCGCAGCCCATAACGATCCAGGCCATAATCGCAATTCTCGCAGTTTGCGGAGGACGTAGAGAAGCTCGTCTTCCCGGGCCCTAAATTGGGAAATATAACTTGGAAAACTGTGTCCCTAAAGGTAGATTAACACACCTTGGTAAGGGTAAATTACCCCTTAGCGCCTCGTCCGCAACGTATTGAACCATCGTCGTTCGACAACGTTTGAGTAGTGCTGGTAAACTCAGAGCGGCTAGACGTTTTCGAGCATGCTCTTGTTCTAAAAGGACGAAGATTGAGCGGCACAGATTGCTGAAGATTACATCCACAAACCTCTCGTAGTGTTTGAGCATATCAAAAACAACAAATCAAAGCACCAGTACGAGAACCGTTCGCGGGGTAAGGAATGTCCGGGGTCAGTACTTCCATGTGGATAATGCTGATCTGCACCGACGTGGACGTATTCATTTCTCCCAAACTCGCTCTCAGAAGGACTTGAGGACAAGGAAGAATCATACAGCCCACTGCCTAGCGCTAGCACTTTGGCAAGCTGAGTGAAAACGGAGTCAGGGATCCGGCTACCTCTAAGATGTGGAACAATGTCGATTTCGAGGGAAGCGACGAGAGAAAGGTCAAAGTTCTCTTCCTCTTCTTGAATGTCCAATGGAAAGCTCTCGGCAGTGGAACTATTCATGAATATATAAATGGGGAAACAATTGGAATAGTGCTTCGGAAACAACACGAACCAATCTGCGAGGATTCCGCCACGAAAGACATCTATGATCTGCCGCCAGATGCCTTCAAGTCGCTCGTCGGATATCTCTAAATGTATATGTTGATCTTTCAGCGAACCTTATATATTGAAGATCTGGCAATCTACCTTCATCAAAAGCAATGACCTGAGGAGCACATTCCTTGACGATACGCAAGAAACAAGTTGTGGCCGTCTTCCATAGTGGAGGGTCCTTCCCATGTTTTGAAGGAGAAGGGCAGTCATATTTGAGTTTCACTGGGATGGAATACGCCTAGAATTTAAAGTAAGAGATCAAGTTCGAACCAGACATTCAAAAACATACAGATAAGACAGCTTCTATAGTCCCCTCAGAGTACAGCTCTAATCTATCCTTGAATTGAAGACACAGTTCAACAAGTTTGGGCATGGTTCTCTTTGCAAGAGCAATATATGTTATGCGTTTGGAGGGAGTGGAACTCTTGGGGTCTGGAGGAATGTCGAATGCGGCAAGGAAAGGGAGCGTAGCAAATTCTGATAAGTCTCTGAGAACGAGGGATGGTATTCCAGAGCCAGACAGATCAATTGAGCCGATTGTGGTCATCACGACAGTCTATGAGAGGTGAGATGGAAAAGTATTCATAGGTACTACCATTCGGACATACCTGAACAGGAGGAAGTGCGTCAATGTCAGGTCGATAATCAGGGGAATTTGGGTAGGTCAACACTCCTACGGCGAAATTATCATACCGAGATGCAATATGAAAAATTTACGACGCACCTTTTAAAATGACCATCAACCGGGTAAGCCTCTCTAAAGGCCATTCAGCACCTTCCAACGCACGACTGAGGTCCCGAGTAGACTGTATCACATCAACAAAAGCGACCAGGCATTCTTGCGTGAATGGTTTCGGTAGTATTGCCGAGTCAGGCGAGGGGGACTGTGCTCCATTCCGACGACGTAAGATTGCACTCCCAACCGCATCAATTGCAATCCAAATCCTTTCCTTCATCTCCACCACCTTCTGTCTGACGTCAAAAACGGATGCTGAGGATGCCTTGACAGCCTTCTCCAAGCACCTCAGTGCAGGCGTGCTTATGGATCGATTGTCGAGAAGAACGGAATCTTGAATGCGCGTTACAAAGGTATCCCATGCCGAATGAAATGATTCGAGATGTACGAGTTTTGAGGAAAGGAAATCGTGGAAGATGGAGCCAATTGAATTGAATGCAAGAATTTTGGATTCATCCCACGCTTGTTCTCCGGCACCTTCTCCATCGAAGGGTTCAACAAGCGCCGAACGACGATGGATCTCCGTCGATAAGGAGTCCACGAGCGGGAATGTGACTTTCCATATACACTCATCCCATGTTTGGAGACTAAGGCTTGCGCCATATAGCTGCATAGTCCGGAACAGAGTTTGTATTGCACCATCTCTGACCTCCGGGCGATCATCTGAGCATAGACCAAGGACCTCTAATAACAGAAACATCCACAGAGCACTGTACTCCGGCTCTTTCTCAGCATCTTTTCGTTTCGCCTGGATCGCATCAGAAACGCTCCATAGAAGACTCGCAGCAGCAGTGAGAGCAATGTTGGTATTGGCTTGCCGCCCGAATTGTCCTAAGGTGCTAATGCAGAGACGAAGATGCTCGGGCGAGAGTTCGGAAACAGAGTCGCAAACCAAATTGAGAGACTGAAAGGCAATCTTGATCAGTGTGGTATAGTTCTTTTCGGAAGGTACGCCAAGGCCAAGCAGGGTTGGTTTAGCACGAGGGGGTGAAGCAGTAGGGCTTGCTATGGTTGAGTCCACGGAGCCTGATTTTGTGGGTGGCGGAGGTCTACACACACTTTCAAGCATGGAGAATATTGTCTCCCAACCAACAATCAGTGTATGTCCCGAGACTTGCAAAATTTCATGCAAAGTCTCTAGACCCATCCGCCTCAACTCTACGGTAGTACCAACGTTCGATGTAGCAGCACCAGGTAGGGAGGTGTAGTCCGGTATGACCTGGTAGGAGAGTACTTCCAAGACGCGTTGCTGAACTTGCGCTTGCAATTCTCCCGCGGTACCCAAGTTGCGAGGGACCGTGATGAGAATATCATCAAGGACTCTCGCGGCCTGAAGGCGTATTGGTGGAGGAGCAGTAGGAAGACGAATAACGGAAAGGAGATGTGTTGTAATGGTGGTCCATGCAACTTCTGGAGGCCGGTATACCAAGCGATGGATGTTTTGAGAAATAACACCACCGAGTTTATTGATCCCGAAGTCGCCTGACCGCTGGGAGTAGACGTCAATTTTAATGTAGCTCGAAAAGCGAAAAAGAGAATAACGAACCAATGTTCTTGGCAGGTGGATACCGCTAACTCTTCGGCGATGTGGAGTGTCTGCAATCGATGGCGCCGGCGGAGAGAGTACAACCCCATCAAGACTACTGAGCTCCTCCACACTTCCAGTTTCCGCAATGACTTCCAAACTCGTCCCATCCGCGGTTCCTGTTTGCATCCCGATCATCTCTGCACTCAATTTACACAGCGCATCAGTGAAAAACTTGAACGCCCCGTCCTCCAGGTTCTTTGACGCATCAAACAGGCGCTGTATTGCACTTAACATCATTTCCGGGTCCAGGTCACTGAGGAGCGGATGACGTGTGGAAGGTTGCTGAGAGGATGAGACTGCAGCCGAGGAAAGTCCAAGTCCGGATCCTGACGAAGACAACGCCATGGACACAGACCGACTTGGAGTGGTATGACCGCCCCTCCCAGGAGAAAATGCTCCACCTTTACTGCCTGGTGTCTGGGCCCCATATGCAATGCCTTTGCTTGTCAAAACATAATCAGCATTCTGCAGCACCTCCAGAATCCCGAACCAACTCTCGCCGAGGCTTCCCGCAAGGAACATTGAACTCGATATTAGAACTTTGAGACACGCAAGATTACGTTCAGAAAGACCAGGGGATGTAAACCCGGTGCTCCCACTCAGACTTAGACCAAGATTTTCGGAAAAAGAGGTCGCTGCAGAGCGAGGAGTCTGCGTGTCTGTATACGAATCAAGACTCGACACGACCCGTGTGGGAACAGAGAACTTCGCCAAGCTCGTGAAGAAGGCGTCTCTCGGTGTAGTAAGACCCAACATCCCGGAGACATTGGTCATGGCTTGATAACTTGCCAGGATATCAACGAAGATTTCATCAGAAAGATTCGTTGCGATAACAAAGGAAAGCGCAGCGAGTAGAGCGGGCCAGTTGCTTTCGATGATATCCCGTACGATTTGGAGTTGTTTTGTTAATGGATCGTCCGAAGAAAGGCTGGTAAAGTCTAAGGCTGGTGGTGCACGGATAGGAGCCTCGCCTGCTGTGCGAGGTTTTTGGATTATTATGGAGTTGTAGAGGGGTGCGGCGAATGTTGCAAAGCCTTCACAAAGAGAGACGAGACATTGCACGGCGAGGAGATAGACGTATGATTCAGGAATTGGAGGAGAGTCGGCCTTGTCCAGTTGGTCAATACTGAAACATCACAATCAGTAGAAGAACTGTAGGAACAATGGAACGGCACTCACCACTGCAGTTTCATAGTTGAACCCTGCAAGCTTAGTCCGGCGTTCGAGCCCATCATTCCAACTACATTCGATACCGTGGCGCTAGCTGCAGTGGCAACCATCCCAGCTACACCATCCAACGAATAAGCAGAACCACTGGGTGATAGTGCGTAGTGACTATCGTTATTACTGCTGACACCCACACCGAACATCTGCGACCCTACCCCGAGCAGAGCGGGCTTTTCTGTGATAAGTCGTTTAAGCGCAGTGATAAGGGTGCTGAGAGCATTTGAGCCATGTTCCTGTGCATCGTAACGATCCCATACACTACGCATAAGCTCCGCATCGCTGCACAAACTGTTCCAGGACGAAGCAAACATTATGAGACGAAATGAGCTTACGTTAAATAACGCTTACCCTCGCATAATCTCCATTGCAAGCACCCTCATCCACTGAGGTCTTGACCCGTGATTATGACCATACGATTCATTCGATGCGATGCTACTTCCGCTTCCGCTTGTATCCAACGACACCGAATTATCGTCCGTGATAATACGGATAAGGAGCATCAAGAACACCTCAGCTTCCGTCTGCAATTCGAGCGAGAATTGCTTCAGCAAGAGGAACACGACGCGAGTGCATCGCAAAATGAGAGGGAATGTCGGTCGGTCTGAGAGCGCCTTGAGGAGAAGGGGACAGAGATGATGTTGTAGAAGAAGAATCAGGGAAGGGTGCTATGGCTATCAATTAGACGAGTCGAAAAACTAACTAATACAATCGACATACTTTTCGAAATAATGCATGATAATTCGTCAGCACACTCTCAATTAACTCCAGTGCGAACGTCTTATGGAGAGATTCAAGCTTGAGGAAATTCGGCTTTTCCGAATTGGCCAAGAGACATAAATCCTCGAACACGGAATACGCGTCTTTTGCGGAAGGACTGAGGGGAGTGGTGGTGCCATCTGGTAATGTCATTTCTGCGAGCCTATTAACCGCCTCTCCGATTTCTGCGTCTGTGTTCTTGTGATCTTCATCGACCATTTTGTCCATCACAACCATGACAAGCTGTCGAAGAGTTGCAGCGGCCGTACTAGATACGACTGCAATTCGTGATTCTTGTAACTTGAAACACAAAAGTAAAGCCTACGAAAGTACAAAGTATGCCTTCAGCGAACTGAATTGAGTGAATGAAATGGTATGTAAAGCATACTCCGACTTACATTGCCCAACAACGTATCGTGCACTTCCAAATAATTTGTTATCAGCCCGAGTAATGTTTGCAATATCTTGAGCTGGATATCTACACCCTGGTTCATTGCATCGCCCATAATACGGATGATTTCCGGCACAGTGGATTTCGGAACGGCTTTGAGGGATATTAGACGTTGAAGAGAACCAAGAGATATCGCAACGACTTTCGGAGACTTGGTAGCGCATCCCATAAATACTGGTTTGAGCAGATCGAAAGATTGTGGTCCATCTGAATAACACGAAGTTCAGCTCGGAGTAAATGATACAGTATGAACAGACCTGTGGTAAGATTAATATTTGCCTGCTCTGGTGAAGCTCTAAGGATAGTCAAAGACTTTTCAGCGGCCTAGAAGAGGATGTATGAGAGCTGCTGTTGGATTTAGACTGCGGATAGTACCTCGCGAATTTCCGGATGCTTCCGCCGTGTTTCGCTGGACAGTGACTAATAAAACAGAATAAGCTCAATGCTAAGCACAAGATTATAGAACGGACCTGAAGTTCAGTGACTAGAAATGCCAAAGAGCTCATCTTACGCCTCTGTCTCCACTAGTCTTTGGATATCTCCCTTCTTGGAATTATGCCCAATCACTTCTACAAATTCCTGCGCCGACACCAAGTCGAATTAAAGCGCAGCACTGTGGCTCGAGTGTTGCGTTTTGATAGAAAATAGTACAAATCGAGAGGGGTATAAGAGTCGAAGCAGGTGAAAATCTAAACAGAATCAAGTTGACGCGGCGACACGAAGACCTACACGTGCGTGTGCCCTTTTTGGAAAGGTCAAAGCTAGCGTTATCAAACGCCACGTTCGAAATTAAAAGTCCTTTCATTATCAAAGATAGTACGTAATACGGATATATGGTGTAATAACTACAGAGACAATAATGCTAGTGATACAGCTAAGAGATAAACGAAAGTACCTACCGATACATGATATTATAGCTCATTATTTGAAATGGTTGATTCATGATACGCATTGCCTGCGAATTTGTTTAGAAGCGACGTCTTTTATTCGGAAAAGATTCATTGTCGCCGGTTTGTCGGGAAGGTTCCACGACTGCGAAACCCGAACTCGTTTCAGTCTGAAGCTTTGCGCGACATTGTGACCTATGATTTTGACATCCTTTTTCCTCTTGGAAGCCCAGATCACAGGAATCACAGTAGTATCGGCAATAGGGGTGGTGTTGCGCGTTAAAGTGTTTTGCCAAACGAGACCCTCCGACAGATTTTTCGCATCCGACCCATTTGCACTCCTTGGCAGATATCTGGTGGAAGTTGTCGAAATGACGGGTTCGATCTTCGAACGTGATGTGCTGACCGCATTCCGCAGATTCTGGAGAATCCTGCCAACGACAAACGACATACGGTGGAATTTCTGACTTTTTCATCTTTATATATGGACTGCGTTTGAGCGGATTCCGAGTGGTTCGTTTCCCACTGCCGTCTTCAAAGTAGATCTGGAGTCTATATACGTGATGAAAATAATCAGCAAGGCAAAAGAAGGTACGGGGAAAACATTTACTCGGGGCCGGATTCAGGTTCTGTAGCTTTTTGGCTGGAAGCAGCAGGATGTAGCTCAGCATGATTCTCCATGTAGTTTTGATACTGCGCAAGCTGCTGCGAGCCGGAAGATTGACTTATCCCAGCAAGACCTCCCAGGTTCATCGCGCCAGTGTGTGTATTATACTGCCCAGGAAGCTGAGGGACAACAGGAGGTTGCGGGTTTGAACCTGACATAAGGCCGGCAGGTCCATGGGGCATACCATACATCCCAAATTGATGCCCGGGAAATAGAGCAGACATAGAAAAATTCTGATGCTGCTGTTGCGAGGAGGTCGAGGAATGAGTGTACGAAGAGTTGTGGGAGTAAGGTAAAAAGACATTAGGATAGAGGGGGAGTTTGTTCAGCGGCGGTGCTTGCTGAACTGAGGTCTGATTGTTATTAGGGAAAGTGGATATTTGAGGCGGAGCGACGTTAGAAGCTCCGAAGTTTGTGAAAGGGAAAGTTGGAGCCAGTCCAGAAGAGTGAAAGATGCCAGGGCCGGGGTCAGCGCTTCCAAAAGAGCCTGGAATGAAGTGAGAAGGCAGAGCGAGAGCAGTTGCATTGTGCGATCTAGAATAATTCTCAGTCGAGCACCGGAATGAATTTGCAGGGAGTCTACATACCCATGCATAATCGACGACCCCATGCCATACAGATCACCATTACCGTGATTATGATTAGAGGTAGGCATGAATTCTTCTTCAAGCCTCTTGCGTTTTTCACCTCGCCTCGCATTTGCTGTAAACGGTTGGTAACCTTGTAGAATAGAGTCGTTCGCAAATCCAGTCCGAGTGATAGCACCCGGAGGCGTGATAGGGAAGGGTTCGGGTGGGGTGTTTGTCGGACTAAACCTGAGCTCAGGGATAGCCTGAGGCTTATTCAAGACCTGCTCACCACCCATATGAACTGGACCATTCGGGCGGTGTCCTTCCTCCATGTTCAAGGAAGGACCATTTGACATCTGGTGGGACTGCAGCATAGTCAAAAACGCGTCGATGGTAACGCCGAAATTATTGGAATCAGGCTCGGCTGAAGCAGGGTATTCGGGCAGTGGTGCATCGTCCGTGGGTTCAAGAGACGCAGCGACGGGTGAATCGCCGAAGAGACTGTCTGTGGAATCGTCGCTGACTTCAATCTGATTGGGAATCCCTGACGATGATTGAGAACGGGACGCGTCGTGGTCGTCGACGACGTGCGCAGAGGCGGAAGTGCCAGTATGCACGGATTGCTGGTCGTTATATCCTTCTTGGATAGGGTGTTCTGGGAATTCTCCGGTAGCAGCGAAGTGTTCCAGGTCTCGCCAAATCGAAGCCTCGCCATCCACCACGACCTCCGCATTAGCATCTCTTGTGATCATTGCAAGAAAAGCCTCCTGGTCCTCTTGAGCATCAAATGAGTGGTGATCATCACTAAATCGTTTATTCCATAATCGACGTTCACATTGGAATGGGTCGAGGAAAGCAATGTAATATAAAACAGGGATCGCCAGATTAATATTCAGTTGAGGAAGAGACGAGAGAGAGAGACTCACCCATGAGAGTTCAATCCAATGATGGCCTCGTTGATCTCTAGTGGATCATTGAGTCCATCGAAGGCAGAAAGACCACCCTCCTCTACGCCGGCTCCAGACAAGATCGCCTCGAGATTATTCATTAAAGTCGTGATAGAAATGAGAAGATTACAAGAAGAGAATATAAGACAGAAACAAGATTGGGAGAGGATGCTATAGCACGAGATGCACAGGCAAGCAAGAGCAATGGTGGCAGAAGTTGAAAAAAACTACTTTGGCTTCCTGCGAACCGGTTTTGATCTCCCGGCGCTTAATGTTTAACGGTGCGTGACTCGCGCGTTACGCTACAACGAACAGCATATCACGTGTGCGTGCCACTCAAGCCTCGACAATCTCAGCACGCGATGTCCTGTACGGAAAGAAGGTTGAAACGAGCACACTGAACAAGGAACTAGATTTTACCTTCAAACTCTGGAGAGACGATGATGAGAAAATAAACCTTCAAGGCGAGGAGGACGAGGATTGACTCTTGAGCATCTGTGCGGAAAATAAAGCGGTCAACTTGATCCCATCTCCTCCAGCAACATAATAATGGGATTCGATGGATGTAAGACTTTTCAGTCAGATCCTGACTATTGAAAAGTGTCGGGTACGCGTAAACGCACCTTCGTACAACCGCAGAGCCTTCCATACAACGAAGATGCAGCAAGAAGTAGTAGTGCGTGGTACACGCGTCAAGCTGTTCAAAAAACGTCGTTTCCAAGGAGGGAAGCATTTACTCTGTGTTTGTATCGCTGCGATTTGTACTTACGGGTGCCTTCGGGAGAAGATAAAGGTGGATTCCCTTTTATCAAGGAAAAAGCCCACAGTGAATACTTCAAAACCTGCATCTCTATGAAGATTGTGACTTCATCCTATTCATCCTATCAATAGATGTCGTATTTGGGTCAAAAATGGTTTGGATTGTATGTCCAAGCTTGTCAGGAGCAGCGAAGAGCTCATAAACGCGGATATGGAAAAATTCGAAGTGATTTTCCATCGCAAGGCTGCGGAACACGGAAGCGACTGTCCATACTCGAGAGACTAGATAAACATCGGTCAAAAGGTAGAAGAAGTTACAAGAATCCAGGAGAAGGTAGCAGTAGTTCTATCCTCGATAGGATGAGATATCATGCTGGAAGGATATTATGACGTGGACGAGCGTCAGCGTCTAAAACGTTAAGCACCTTCCTACCTTTTTTGGAAGGGTCAAAGCAGCTTTGTCGAACACCTCCATCGATATTATTTTATTCAGCTCTAATTGTACACCACTATTTACTTTACAAACAAGATTTGAGATATATAGTATGTGAAAGAACTGCTCTATTCATACTACACTATGTCTTCAGATAGAACTAACAGCGACCCGTGCAATGCGCTATGAGAAGCTCAGTTTTCGCTCGGGGCACTCGCTCCCTTCGCCCGTGCAGTGAGAAATGAAAGAGCGACATTTGTGGTCTCCACTCGGAATATTTGACCAATCATATGTCGGCCTTCGTTTGTTATATGTAGATGATGCGTACTCGGATACTTCGAAGACAGGTGAATTCATAGATCTGATTTTCGAGTTGCGAGAGTCGTACTTACAGCAATGACAATACAATATTCGAAATTGTGGTCGTGGATCTTAGTGGACCCAATTGGATGTGTATTCTCCTCAATGCAACGCTTCACGGCTTCTGATCTCCGTGCAATCCACCAGTCAAACGGTGAAGGGATTCGATGACCGCAGATTCTTAGCAATGAGAAGAGACTTACAAGTTTCGAAGGGCTTCTGTTCAACTGACTGGGTCAAGGACTGGTGGACGGAGGCAACAGACATGTAGCGAATCTTTCTAATTACACCGTGGCGGTCGTGATTGGTTCTGTTTATGGCCTTGTACATCAATTCCTGACACGGCAACTGCCAATTCTGTGCAAGTTCTCCATGATGCAGAGGTGATGAGGAATGATATCAAAGTCTGGACCGAGTTTTCACCTCGGTACAAAGCTCTGGGGTAAACGAAGTGAAGGCACTGATCTGGAGGTGAACACTAAAAGAGTGTGGTACGTTATGATTTCTTGGAGGTGATCTGGAGGTGAACACTAAAAGATTGTGGTACGTTACATGTACTGGATATTCGAAGAAAGGATGCATAGTTGGATATGTAGATACTGACTAGCGAAACAGGACCTATTCCTGATCGTAAGAGACCTGCGCGAGGGTGAAACGTCGTGATTGGGTTTGAGTTCCATGAGGATAACAACGAGCTCGAGCCGCCGCAGTTGTAAAATTTGGAGATTATATGAATTATGTAAATTTCCGAATCGATGGAACAACTTCGGTGTGCCTGATGGGAGTTGGAAGGAAGTTCGAACACCTTGTTCTGCTGAAGATATTCAAGAATATTCAACGTCTCTAAAAGAAAGAGAGTTGATATCTTTTCCGTTAATCATTTCGTCAAGTTATGTATGTACACTCGGTTTTGGGGGGAGAAGAAATGACAGACATTATTTTTAGGCTGCGGAAGCGATCAACCGCTGATAAAATGTCAAAGATCTTAAAATAGCTTTCCGCAGAGACTTTTTAGAGCGTGCATTCGACTTACACAGCCCTGCACGTTCTTCTTTTCTTCCTTTCCACTAGCAGCCTTTTTGGCTTTGTTCTTGTCCCAACTCTCGCCACTTGTACTCGCCACTATCGACGCTCAACAGACACTCGTTTGATCACAATTACAGAGAAAATATTTCCCCTTTCCAAAATGCTCGCTATCGCAACAGCTTCTCTTCTTTTGGCCTCCACTGCCTTTGCGCAGTCGACGACGACTTTTCCTGAGGGCGTTGTCGCCACCGGCACTATGGGTGTCACCAACCCTCCAGAACCTACCACCGGCACTGCTATCAACCAAACTTCCTTCTCCAGGTTATTGAGTATCAACTCTGTCGATGACTGGTGTATTTTCGCTCCTCCCGAGAGCCAGGACATTGCCGACTCTGAAACTATCGAGGTTGCATGGTGTACTCAGCAAAGAAACGACGCCAGGGTTATTCCCGATGGAACAATTTCGGGTGTCAGTTTGTTGAAGACTGGTTCGTTTTTTTTCTGTATTTTCTCATCGTGAAAATTGATTTTGTGGTTTTATAATTGTAGATATGTACGTCCAAATCATGGGCTACGGTGACCTCACCCAAATTAATATTCCCTCCGGTGACTGGGGAGGTGAACTCGACCCTCACGGTGCCTACGGCTCTGGCAACCCCATCGGTGGAAATGTCACCACTAACATGACCATTGACGGTGAAACCATCAACGTTGCCGAATGGATGCTTTACGTCTCCTACGAGCAATTCTGTTTCCGTGCTTGTACCTGGGCCAACTCAACTTACAGCGCTGCCGCCATGTGCTGGCACGAGCTTGATGAGATGGGTTGTGAATTTGTCATGCCTGGTAACTACGACTTCAACGGTACTTTCGAAACTTGTGAAGCCGATGTTGCCTACCCTCCTGGATGGTATGTTGAGGGCTCCTCCGATGGAACTACCTCGTTCTCTTCCTTCGCTCAGTACTGGACCGGTGTCGTCGACGGAGTTACATATACTCAAGGTGATCTCGTTACTCCTTCCACTGTTCAGTCTACTCCCTCGTCGTCCAACTGCCAGACCGTTGCCACTATCTCCAACGGAATTGATTTGGCATCCCTTGGTGTCACGGGTGCTGCAACTGCGACTGGTAGCGGCGCGACTGCGACTGCCACCGGAAGCGCTGCCACTGCTACTGGTACTGCTGGTGCTGCCTCTGGTTCATCTTCGGGCTCGACAACCGCTGCAGCCTCTTCGTCGAGCAATGCTGCTGTTTCGGGCACTCGTGTCTTCCAAGCTGGCATGTCAGAGGGTCTCACCGTATTGTCGATGATCTCCGCCATTGCCGCGATCGCTGTCTTCCACTAAGCGCACGATTTCGCCCTATGGTCATCATGACTTTCCTCAACCTTATGATTTCTTGCCCACCTCGTTGTCTTTAGCATAAATTTTTTCCCGAAAGGACCCACGGAATATATTCTTTGTCGTCTTACGAGCTGTCTCCTATCTACATATCAATACTCGTATACCTACAACCCCTCTACTGCATATATAACTTGCTCTATCATTGCACCTCGCGCAATTGCGCATTTCCTTTTTCCCGCGTTTTACTTCCACCTACGTTCCGCGTTTGTCCTACTTTACGTTGATGTTCTACGTTTTTGCCTTTGATTTCCCTCATGGATCCATCGGTCTATTTCGTTTACACCACCAGGACCCCAAATGGGACTCTACTAGGACCTACTACCTATGTGCTCATGACTCGTTTGTCTCTGGCACATACACATCCTCTCTTTACTTGTTCTTTCTATTGGTACGCTATACGTATAATAGGTGGTCGCAACGGAACAAATGGACTTTTTCCTCTAATCGTGGTGGCTTGCAATGACCCTTGAACTTCTCGCTGTCCAGGAAGAAAGACCTGGCGAAGTTGAAGGAGTTGCATAGCCCAATTCCGATAACTTCAAACAGTGGATAATTTACTTCAGAGACATTACCTTCTGCTGTGCAGTGAATATACAACCTCAATCTATAAAACCAGCTTTGACACTTTGACGCTGACACTAGACGGGCCGGCGCTTATATAGATCAATGCCCGTAGCTCTCCATCTCCGTTCACCTCCGTACACTGGAACCACCTCCTCGCTCTGTTACACTCAGATTCTACTCATCACTAGCTCAGTGCTCTACTTCTGACCCATCCTTGGATCTTCGCTACCAATCTAAGAGGGAAACAGCGTCGAAAACAAGCCTGAGCTCGCCACTGACATCGTGATAAATCGCGATAATATTTGTCATTGTGTGAGCTTCAAGATACAGATCGCGGCTGGAATACTTATGGACCCCTCGGTGAATCATAAAGTTGATCAGTCTAGATCCTATGCTTCGTCGTACGAAGCCTTAATAGCTTTCAACGTGGGCTCGTTATAACTCGTTCAGCTGAAATCACAATTTTTACATGACTAAAAGTCTCATTGGGGAATGAACCACATTCTCAATCCCCTATCGTGGCTGAAGGTGACTGGGCCCACACTGCGCATTGTCACCGACTATCTATAACGGCAACCTGTTCTTTTTTCCCTCTTTCGAGGGCCAGGTTATCACCAGATTGGTGGAGAAGCTGCATATACGTGGAGTGTTAACTATTTATCACAGGTCTCGTTTCCTTACCAGGATGTGCTGAACCAAGTTGTCTTCCACATAAATTATGATTTACAGCATTCATAATACCTGAACCGGGGTGAGCTCCTGGCGGTGGAAAGGCCCGTTCATCGTCTCTCAACGTAGTTCTCAATGTGTTGCTTACACCTGGAGTCCTCGGCCTCCTCTGAAGTACTTGGCAGGTACTTGTTTTGTTCGGTGGGAGTGACGAATGATGGAATTCATTTTTTGTTTTCTCGTAAGGTAGGTACTGCTTCTCTCCAGGCCGGCGGTATGTTAGGGTATGTTACGGGTTTGTTGTGCTGAAAACTCGAGTTTCAACTTGAAAGCTTGGACGTTGAGCGCTGAACATTAACGGCGACTTACCATAATTAATTAAGGTGCATGATGACCTTACCTGCCCTTGCGATTTCAGAATCGCCGACTGCACAGATCATTCAAATAATGCGAAGCCCAAGACGAGTCGTTTCATCTTGGTACTAAAACCATTGCGCATCCCTCCATTTTATCATTAACTTACTCTATGTAGCCTGTTTAAAAGAACCCCCGGCACACATCTCGGTCAGTATTGGCTGCGGTCCCTTTCAATCTACTTCAGCCTGTTCCCCGCCTCGTAAGTGCCCAGTACGTGTCCTACCTACTAGAAGAGCCAGTGCATCTTGTCTTCGGACCTTTTGTTGTCAGTTGGCTGCCGCGTGGATATATATTGCACCTTTCATTATGGGACGTCAGAACCGTTCGCAGTAATCCACAGACTTTTTCTTCTGTTGCTGACATCACCATTGATGAAATCCGTGCGCGTGGAGCTGACTTGCAGTCAACAGTCGAGGAACGATATGCCATTGATCATATGTAAGCATCAGTACGTCGAAATCTCTGTCCAATTTACAGATGTGACCAGCAAAGATTGGACCATGGAAAACATACGATCTTCTCGGTGTACAGGACCCTTCAAACGTATATCGAGTACCATGGAAATGAAGGAGGATGAACGTGCGGTTTCACCGCGCGACAGATTGCTCAAAAACATGTATAGCACGATAGGAGTATAGCGCCTACCTCGGGCCTCGAATATGAAGTCATCGGAATCCTTGGGATACGAAAGGATAAAATCCCCATTGACAGGGATGGTATACATATGTGCATACCAATTTATACCAATAACAGAGGAACTTTATAATAAGGATGGTACCATTATGCCTAGGTACTACATTTCCTTTAGGTATTTCATCTTTGCTTTCAGCTTCCAGTGAATCAACTTCCTCGTAAAATATCATGTAAAGTAGAATGATTGTCCGAACCCTTGAAACTTATTGTAATTGAATCTTACCCCGGCGAAATCTCCACGAGCATATACATAGTTCCAGCATAGTTCCTATAATTTCCCATAGCTCTATATCGTGCGTTAGACTTGGATTTTACTACCTTCCTTCTGTCGTACATTTACTGATATTGCTTGGACCTTCATGTACTCCAGATGGTTCCTGTTTTCTTTCCAGTAGCACAAAAGCGATACTGAAGTCGACGTCGTGATCCAATCACCCCATCTTCAATGGGGTCTCTTGGCTCCATTGATCCAATAGTGGCGTGCGGGTCAATAAACGCGTTGCTTTGCCACCATACAAGCAGCGGGAAACAAAGGGGGTAAGCAGCGGTGGGGTAGCCGCCTTACAACCTCCACAGATTGTATCGGTGGAAATGAGTGATGGAACTGAATGTTTATCTTTCCGCGGTTAACACAAGAGGAAAATTTACATACGTGTAATGTCGCAAGGAAGCCTCAAGAATTGGTCCGGGAAATGTTTCTGATGTGCGATTATGTGTGAATAAGCCGTTAGGTCCGCGAAAATCTTCAGAGAAGCGACCCGCCTGTCTCCTTCTCTGACATCCCGGAAAAAAAGATGAGCTGTTCATGCAAAGAATCATGGTACCTTCGAGGCTATTCTAACCAAGGACTATTACCTCCGAGTGCTCAAGGTTAGAGAGATTGTGCCTTTCATGTTCTAAGTACGAACCGACATGAGAAGAGAAGATATGAATGAATAATAGACTCAAGACGCTTACCGTCTTAGCTCCAGAATGCAGCTGGGTGTGAATGAGTGTGTGAAGAGCGGAACACTGAGCGAAAATGTATGAGTGAACCGATAGAAATTTCATCCAAGTAGCCATGTTCTAAAGTTCTCTGATAGTGACCAGGAAAAGTGCAGGCAGGGAGAAAGTTCAACTCAGCTCATTGAATCTTGCATCATTGTTGAAAGCGGGCTGAAGCGGGCGGTCACATAGTCACTGTCACACCTACTTTTTTTCCTTTGAAATTGATGATCATTGAAAAACAAATACTTCGAACTCCTCGCCTTCAGTGTTCCAACTGAAGGCTCAGATTCCCTCGGGGCAGCTCAGAGACAGTAAAAAACTCAATTTGGATGGAGAAGCAAGTGACATTTCGACTTTCGGTCCTCAAACTCGATTTTACAGTGTCCGATCCAAGTAAGTCAAGCCCAGGTTAAGCCTGCTCCCATGCGCCTAACCCCATCGACAGATGGGGCTTCCTCAACCTCCTCCGACTGAATAAGGTCCGATTTTATCGACCTCATGCTAGCATGGCTTAGCAGGGTTGGTGGTACGCGAGTAAGCACTTCGGGTGGATTAGGGAAGGAATGCATGTGCGCAGGGACAAAGTGCACCGAGTCTGTCTGTATGTCTTGCGCGATCATTTCAATTGTGTTCTGGCCTAGACGATGGGGACTTTTCGAAGTAATTGAAGGAGCTATTAGGGTGCTGATAACTCGTCATAGCTTCACTCTATTCCGACCATCATTCTTTGCCCACTCGAGTGCTGGAAAATCCGAAGTCTCCCTTCGACACGGCTGAAATTTATCCCTGTAAGTATGTCGTTTTAAGAATATCATGCCTCATTGCCTGAAATCAGTATCCAGAAGGTCAGTTGATAGGTTGATGCCCAGAGACAGAGGTTGCGGAAAAGGTAATTTCCTCCCAGATTGTAACTAGAGCGCGACCAAATCGTGGGACATCTCGGCGCGTCTAAGTGAGTATCAGGTTGAGGAGATCATTTCGTTTCTGCGGCACGATGCACCTGGGGTGAAAGCACAAAGTCGCTACGCAGTCCGGTTAAATCGTGTCAAAGAACCAGGGCAGAATATGCATAAAAGGCTCGCTCCGTTTATTGTTATATTCTCGACTTGCATTGGTACACCTTATTTCGCAACCTAAACTTTAACGGCTTGCTTGAATGATGACCTCTGCAAATACCAAGAGATTACATGTAGCTATCTGGTAGGTGCATTGTGTAGCTCTGTGCAATCACATCTCATTCTTTGTCCCAGCGGGGCAGGGATCGGAGGACTCACCTTCGCTCTGGCTCTATCGCGTTACACTGATATCGACATTGATATCTATGAAAGCGCGCGAGCACTCACAGAGGTCGGCGCAGGAATTGGAATATTTCCTCGTAAGAGTATTTCGAACATCATTGACGATAATATTGATTGTTCTTATTCAGGTCCTTGGAAAATCATTAAAATGCTTGGATTAGAAGCAGATCTACTCAAAGTAACTGAGACGAAAGTCGTCGATGGCCCCGGTAAGTATATGTTTGCTGCACCACTCGATCCACCACAGATGCCTTTTCTAGTTTCTGCCTTTCGTTACCGCAAGAGCGATCAATACGAAGGCATTGAATTTTATACTTTGATTACTCAAGGTCAGTGTTGGAAGTCCATTTTTTTCGGAGTGGCATATCAAATAACTTTCGTTTTGTCCTAATTTCTCCCCTCGATTACTTACTTTCATTATAGGATCACTAATGCTTTTCCATCGAGCCGATTATCAACAAACTCTACTTAACCATCTTCCCAAACGATGCCGAACGCATTGCCTCAAACGTCTGAGATCTTACGCCCAACGTCAATCTGGCCCTATTGAGCTCTTATTTGAGGATGGCACAACGGCGTCTTGCGATTTGCTTATTGGTGCAGATGGCGTGAAATCTGCCGTTCGTGCGGGAGTCTTAGGCGAAAAGGCTCAGTGGGTCAGGAGCGAAGGAAGACAGGAGGAGGCTCTGGAGATTCTCCAGCACGTCGAGCCAGTCTGGTCTGGGACTAACGCGTATCGAGCCTTGATCCCCGTTCAAAAGCTAAAGACGATCGCGCCTAATCATCGGGTACTCAACACTCCTGGTGTTCAGGTATGTTATTTTAATAGTGGACCTACCCGTAGGTGAAAGTACAGTTCATTCAACATTTCTTGTTTTAATAGTATCTTGGGAAACAGGGTGTAAGTCTACCGAACTTTAACTTTCTGGAATGACTTTTGGCTGATACCCTGCATATATTATTAGTACATCATAGCATATCGCATTTCTGGAGGGAAATTAATCAATTTTGTTGCGTTTGTCGTCAAGCATCATTTGGAAAACACCCAGTTCAATGGTCCGTGGATGTCAACTGTTGATAATAGTGCCTTTTCCTCCATATTTGCTCACTGGGAACCAGAAGTACAAGCTCTCATCGCTGTGAGTTTGAATCTCTCTTATCCTATTCTCCATATATATATAAACATACTTGTGTGTCATCAGTGTGTTGAAAAACCGATGCAATGGGCAATCCACACTGTCCGCCCAATGCAATCATTTGTTTCTGGAAGGGTGGCACTACTAGGAGATGCTGTGAGTAGCTGATTTTTCACCAATTTCTTGTTCCCTAAGGTGCGTTTTCATCCAGGCTCATTCAATGACACCACATCAGGGCTCCGGTGCAGGACAAGCTATCGAGGTCCGTACATACATATCCCTGAGAATATCGGAGAAAATCTCAAATAGAATGCCATTGACAGGATGCGTGCATCCTCGCGACTGTTTTGGGCCACCCATCCACTAACCGTACCAATATTGCTCGTGCGCTGCGGGTCTATGACAGCATTCGGTGCCCATTTGCGTATAGAGTGATGGAGGTTAGTCGAATAAACGGGCGCTATTTTACTCTTCAGCTTGACGAAGCCGCCGGAGCAATGGATTTAGACAAATTGCCACCGAAGCAGCAATGGGATAATTTACAACAGCTTGGGTCAAGAATTGTAAAGAACTGGGAATGGAGTGCGTTACCTGATGCATTTTATCGAGGAATCCGGATAAACTCATGGTGTCTCTCCTTCAGCTTGGACAACATCGATTGATACAACGTTGCAAGAAGCCTTGCGCATGTTAGAGAGTATCGCGTGATAGTGGGGGTTCGCAAGTCTGCCAGCTTCAAATCATTAATTTATACCTGTGTTTCCTGGCACAGAGATGGATAAGTGTACCATATAACTGTAATTCGTGTACATCATCCGAGTCTGTAGTTCAACTTACATAGCAAATGCACACCATGGAATTTTCCACAAGGATAGGATTAAGTACACTATGCGGCTGATCTCACAAGCTTGAATACAGGTTTGAAAAAAATGCAGCGTCACGATAAAGCGTGGCATTCCTCTGTGACTGCACATTTTCAAAGCGCGGCTTAGAAGGAGTAGAAGGATCCGATGACAAAGTGAACTTGAAGCTAGAGTCGTATGGTCAGTCAATTGCAAGCTATAATGGCATCGCAAAGATGTGGAAATTTATTACCTCAATCCAGCATCCGTATCGACCGAGCGACGCCTCGATGTCTAAATTCCTGTCTACCTTTTCCTTGCAGGGTAAGCTCGGTCTCAAACCATGGAACATACATCATTTTGGAGGCAAGGTTATCAAGTAGTACACTAAACCGATACAAGTTATAAATGCGATTTTTCATCGGCTGAGTGAGTTGTGTTTTTTCAAGCTCTTTCAAAGGATCATCCGTGAAAGAACAAAAAGCTGTTTCGCGGAGTGGATGAGGGTTGAAATTTTGATGTATGATTTATAGGGAATCGGGATACTGGCGATAGGATGCACTGCAATTTTGCATATAAATGAGCCTCACCATAATCTGCGGTCAGGTTTCCCCTTCCCCACAAATTATTTTATTGTTCTCATCCGACTCTTCTGTACGTCTCATCGTACTCTCCGTATTCAAATGTATTCAAATCCTTCTATTCGAGTCCTTAATCCGAGTTTGAGCTTGAGGACTGGATCTGTCCCAAATTGCATCGTTGAAGTTTCTTCGCAGTACATTCTCAGGAGGTTT
The DNA here is from genome assembly GCA_028011325.1 of Lentinula lateritia. Lineage (NCBI taxonomy): Eukaryota > Fungi > Basidiomycota > Agaricomycetes > Agaricales > Omphalotaceae > Lentinula > Lentinula lateritia. Next base: position 20,301 of record JANVFT010000144.1, on the reverse strand, counting down.
CAGCAGAAGATGTCTTGGAACTATGGTGATGTATTTAGTTTAGAGGTAGTTGTACATTGTGTATGTACAAAGTACGAGATGCTTCAAATACATACGCTCTGCATAGGTGCTTTGCACATTGGGAGAAGGCCGAAGGCCTTCGGGTCCCAGCGGCAATGAGATCCTGGAGAAGGCGTATTCACGGTCAGCTGCGATGGGCGGGAGGGCCCTGAAGGCAGCTGCGAGTTCTCATTGGGCTCGGACTGCAGTGTGTGTCGAGTGACCTAGCACTTGTGATAGGGAGAGAGACTAGAATGGGTGGGAGGGTGTGGAAAGAAGACAGAGAGAGAGAGCTACTAGGCTAGTGCTACGTTGCTTCGACGGACGCGTGTCGATGTGGTACTAGCAAGAGAAGGAGTTACCCCATCACGTGTCCGTTCGAAGACTCAAGTTTGCTGCGTCTCGATTCTCTTGACTATCAAACTGCCATCTTGGAACTATGGTGATGTATTTAGTTTAGAGGTAGTTGTACATTGTGTATGTACAAAGTACGAGATGCTTCAAATACATACGCTCTGCATAGGTGCTTTGCACATTGGGAGAAGGCCGAAGGCCTTCGGGTCCCAGCGGCAATGAGATCCCGGAGAAGGCGTATTCACGGTCAGCTGCGATTCCCGGTATGTAGGAGTGCACGACGCATCCAGCGACCGTGGATACCCATATAGGAGGAGAGCACTCACAACGTACTGGGGGCATCGTGTAGCGTATCAGTTCCTGATGTAGCTCTGGTTGCATGTACGGCGCCATGATCTCGGCGTGTTTTCGTAGATATAGCAGGAAGGCATCACTTTTCCATCTGCCTATCACACGGACTGCGTCAAATGGGACGCCTCGGAGAAGGTATTCGAGGGTGGCGCCGATCCGAATGCCATGGCCCTGTAAGATGGGTAGGCCTAGGTTCTTGGCCGCTTTGCTGATGCGCTGAAGGAACGCATGTTTCGTGAGGGGCCTACGGTCCGTTTTGTGTTGATATGTGAATAGATGCTCTGTGGGGCTAGGTTTGTTGACCGCGAGGTGGTTCAGGAAGAGTGATTCCGGGTCTGTGGAACCTAATTGTTTTGAGAAGTAGAGATCTTCGCCTTCGGATTGGTTGCTCTTAGTGTGCGGTATGCGTAAGATGGTGGTCTCGAATCCGTTTCGGTCTGTGGCTTTTCGTACCTGTGCTGATGTGACGTATTTTCCCGGGGCGAAGTCTTTGAGGTTGGGTACTGTGAGCTCACCTACCCTGGCTGCACAATAGAAACTGGTTGTGAGGCAGGCGCTGCATGCTGCGTCGAATGGGTCTGCATTGTTGAAGTCTCCTAATAATTGAGCGATGTATTCTTGGGTGAACGGCATCCTCTTCTTCCTGCGCGACCGTTCCGGCTGGAGGCGTTCTGCTCCATGAATCATAGTGTCGAAGGAATTCTTGTCGGTTTTCCATTCGATGCCGTGGATGATATGCCATGCCCGGACTCCGTGGACATAATTCTTGACTGACGTGCCTGCGTAATGGCCTGCCATGGTCGATATCCATGCGTTGAGCAGGTCACTGCTGCATGGGGCTCGTTGTGTTTCGGGAATGTTGCGCGAGTCGCAGAAGATATGGAAAGAGAGCAATCCGGATGCATACGTTTCGAGGGTGCTTTCTGCGTAGCCGTTTGTGAGTACATGTTGTATTCGGTCTACAAATTCGTCTGGGAGCACTAGAGGGAGTCCTGTTGAGTCTTGAAAGTTTCGCTTACTGGCGGGTTTCCATTTGACTAAGCGTTCATGCGCGGCACAGTGGGGGCGTAGGATAGAATGTACGGGTGTCAAATTCACAGGGTACGGACGGATAGTATGCGTAGCTAAAGTATTCACAGGGATTGTAGTAGCGGTAGGATATGTAGAAGTGGCTGGATGACTACCAAGTGTCCTCGAAGGTGGTGAGTAGGCGTCCTTCTTCCTCTGAGTGCCATTGGTCATAAGACGGCCGTGAGGTGGGCCGTCTTGGTTTAGCTTCGTAAGCAATGCGTTCAGTAGTGCAGTACTCGCGGCGTTCGGCTGCGGTGTATGGTGCGTCGTAATCAATGATGAGGTTTTGGAGGTGTTGTGGGATGTTGATTCTGGGGAGGAGGAAATCCGTTCTGCCCCGGGCACCGCGAGAGAAAGGATCGGCTGGGTTGTGAGCACTTGCGACGTAGCGGGTGTGGACTTGGAAATTGCATGATGAAGTGATTTCATGAATACATCGGAATATATGGTTCGTGCCTCTGTTTCTGCTTCTCCCATTCCACCACCCTTCCACGACTCCTTCGTTGTCTCCCCAGATCTTGTATTGGTCTCCTGTGGATGCTTCCCTGGAGATGATGATGACAAGGAGGTAGAAGCCGACAGCTTCTGCCCATCCAATGTCACGCTCTTGGTCTTCGCCTCTCCATCCGGGGAGAAGACGATACGCTCGCCAGAAACCGCGGATGTATAGGCCGACGCCAAAGCCGCTGCTGGCGTCAGAGTAGGCATGTAGGTCTATGATGTCTGCAGGACCTGGAATGGGTGCGGAGATGGGAAGGAGCAAGGTGGTTTTCCACCAACGAAGGTCAGCTGGCCATCTGCGTGGTGCGCGGTGATTTGTAAGCGGTGCCTCATGGCTGAGCTCTGCCGAGAATTTCTCGAGCTCAATTAGGTAGGTTCGTCCAATGGGGAGGAGGAGGCTGACATGGAGGAGTTTACCGTAGAGTTTTCGTACGTGCTCAGCGTTGTGTGATTTTCGTCCTTCCCATTCGCCGATGGCGGTTAAGTATTTGTGACGTTTGTCAGCGGGGACTGAAACCGTCCTCTCTCTGAGATTCCATTGGAAACCAAAATAAGTTGGGTTGTTGCAGAAAGGGATGTCCTTATCGGCGGCCCAAGTGTAGCCCAGGGAAAGGGTGATTCAGTCGATGTCGTGGAAGGAGTAAGTGAAGTTGAGGTCTTCTGAGGAGCGAGGGGATAGGTTCGAGAGGTTTTGGATGGGGAAAATGAAATCGTCATCAAACTCTTCTAGTTGTCCATTCGGTAGGGCTTGGCCTTGGTATAGAAGACGGCCCTTGCGGTGGATGATTCCTGTTTTTGTTACGCGTTCTCGGAGTTGTTCTCGTAGTTCGTTGTATTGAATGATGTATCGGGTTTGAATCCTTAGCCAGAGGTGGTCATCGACCCACTTGGTGAGTGGGCCTAGGCCATAGCCTCTGCATATGTCGACTCCGCAGTCTGCTAGGTGACCAAAGGAACCTCCGGCTGAGGTGAGGCCGAACATATCCCGGGTGTCCACGCAGTACTCCTCCGATGATGTTCTGATGACAACTCCGGCCCATTGAGATGGATGTAAGGGGATTAACCTGTACGCTTCCGAGACGTCCCTAACTGCTCCCTGTGAACCGGGGGGCAGAGTCCATATAAGCCGACAGGTCGTGGCAAATGTTCCCCATAGGCATGGGTACAGGGTGGAGTCGATCTGTGAGTTGATGGAGGAGATGACAGCTGGGATTGAGGGGATGTGTATGGGATGATATGGGTACGAGAGGTTTTCGAGAAGTCTGAACTTGCCCGGCTTTCCGGATTTGGGAATCATTGAAATTGGTGAGGTCTGGAATGGTCCTAGGGTCCTTTCGATGGTGTCCCGAGAGTATGGGCCAAGCCAGCGCCCGGTGTTGATTTCGTTTTCCATTGTTTGGTGGAAGGCTGCTATTGATTCGGGGTTGTTGAGTTTATTAGGCGGTGAGAAAGTATGTTTTATTTTGGGAATTCCGACGTTAAAGCCATGTAGTATAGATTCGGTGAGAGTAGGGTATTTGTGAGTGAGATTGAGTTCGGTGATTGCAAGTTTCCATGCTTTAGCATGTAGCGGGGTGCGGACTGAGGAATTACTCTCCGTCAGGACAGCTGCTAGCTCCGTGGCCGCTGTTCGTGCATCCTGAGCAACGGTGTTTCTCAGGGTGGGCGCGGCTCGTGCATCCGTTCGGTCTCTGCCAGTCGGCACAGAGTTCCAGGCCCGCGTTGGTTCCTTTGGCAATCTCGAGGTAACCCTGCTTGTTCCAATTGCAAGCAACTCCGCGCTTCCCATTCCATGTAGATGTTCGCGAGCAACGCCGAATGTCGTGTTTGTCTCGTCCGAGACATCGGTGACAGCGTGTGAGTTGAGGTTGGCTGGACTCACGAAAGGACCGTTGGAAGTTGGGGGGGTCGGATTGGCGGTTGTCCACTTGTCTGCTGGCTTTGCGAGGGGAGGTGGAAGGATAGGGAGCCTGCCATGTTCTGCTGGAGGAGTTTCGAGTGTTTGGGATGGGGGGGTCCGCGGTTGCCTGAGATAGCTGCTGGAGCCTGGCCTCAACCCGGGCTTCCATCTGTGTAGTGGCTGTCTGGATGTCTGTTAGTGCGAAGCGGATGTTGCGATGTTAGCGGGGGATTTAGGTGCGTTGGTGCAGGTATGGTTTGGCGTCGGTTTGGTCAGAGTTAGCATTGGATTTAGCATTGGTGTGACAGGTATTAGCGTCGGATTTAGCATTAGCGATTCATCCGATTGATGCGTCGGTGGGTATTAGCGTCGGTGTTAGTAGGTGTAATGAATGGGGGTGGTTGATGAGTTGTTGTGGAGGCGAAGCAAGGCCGTTAGATATGTGAGATCTCAGTGGAGGGGAGGAAGGGACATGCCTTTTAGACTCTTCTCTTGCTTCTGTTTAACAATTTGTAGGCGACTTTCCCGGAGTACCCCGTCTGATATTATTGAGAGGTCGAATGGAGCCTTTCTCTCCATTGCGTCGTACCATGCCAGACGCATTTCTGCATGGTAGTGGGCCATTACTCGGTCTCCATCCTGTTCTTGTAGCTCGCGGTGCATGTCCATGTTGCTGTAGAAACCAGCGAACATGGCGATGAAGGTGTCCGGCCAGGTGCCCAGTTGTAGTGCATTGAGAAAGGCGCTTTTGGCTCGCATGACCTGGGGCCAGGACAGATGCGAGTCGGGTATGGCGTTAGGTGAGGCGCGGACGGAGTGGGACCCGACTAGGGAGATGGTGGAGCCGGCGAGGGAGCCGCTGTCTTCCACTGCGAATTGTAGGTGGTTGGTGTCTAGGGACTCTTTGCTTCGCTCTTTGGCTTCAGTTGCTGCATCTGGTAGGAAGTACCATAAGGGTACGTATTTACGTGCTGCCATCATTTTCTTAGCGTAGGGGTGAAGCTGCAGAGGGATGGAGTCTACGCCGAGGCCCTTCTGGAAGCTGTATATGGGGAGGCGTTTCTTCTCGGCCTCTTTCGAAAACTCCTTTTCCTTCTCTTGTCTCTCGGCTTCAGCGAGTTTCTCTGCTTCTGCTGCTTCCCGACTGTTCTGCTCTCTTAGGGCTTCTGCTTCCTGCAATTGTGCTTGGTATTGTGCTTTCAGACTTCCAACGTGTGCCTCCCACTGTTCTTTGAGGCGTTGGGTTGCGAGTTCGTTAGTGGTTACTTCAGGTGTGTTTGCGTCTGCTATGAGCGCGACTCGTACGAAGGCATATGCCTCTCCTGCAAAGTCTGGGGCAGGTATCTTAGCTGGGTCAAAGTCTAAGTGTTCAGCCATTTGTGAATTCAGCGAGGGGAGCTACGTGGAAAAGAAGACAGAGAGAGAGAGCTACTAGGCTAGTGCTACGTTGCTTCGACGGACGCGTGTCGATGTGGTACTAGCAAGAGAAGGAGTTACCCCATCACGTGTCCGTTCGAAGACTCAAGTTTGCTGCGTCTCGATTCTCTTGACTATCAAACTGCCATTACCTTTGAAGAAGTGGAATCGTATGTCGGTATGCCTGTGGTCATTTTACTACATAGAATATCTGGAGCCATTGGCACATTGATCTGAACAGTAGCCCAAAATGAAATCCAATAAAAAAGAGCAACTTGAAGACAATTCTCAGTGTGGATAGTGGAGGCGTGCTCAGCATGTTACTGGCTCAAGGATTTGGCTTTGCTCAAAAATCTTCCTGTCCTTCAAGTATTACTGTCGGGTGGTGCCGTGTATCTATTTATCTATCTATCTGTCCTTTCTTGGTTCAGTGAGCAACATACTCACATCTATAACGGGAACAACCTCATTCTCACCATGGCGCGGTTTGACTAAACACCTCCCTCCTACGCCGGTGATGGCCCTAGATAGAGACACGGAGAATAGTAAGCAACAACAATTAAATGGTAAATTAGCACCATTTACATTCACGATCCACCTGCGCTTTGCCTTTGACAACCATACTTGCAAAGGGAAAATGTCCGCCGGAATCCTGCATTACTCGCGGAATCCCCGCTTTATCCACATCGAGATGGAGCATCCGTGAATGGGGCTGCTCCACCTCCCTGAGATCGACAAAGCATGAGACAAATTTGTCTTGCAAAGAACGGTCGGTGGGTTCATTGACAAACTTGGTATCGATACCATTAGCTGTTGGTAGGAGAAGCAGGTAGTTCCAAATCGCTTTGAGTATACGCTCTTCTACCGAATGAAATTTCTCAGGGAGATGAGAGGAATCCGGTATGTCAGCACCTGCATATGCCAATGATGTAAATCGGATTCGGATGTTCCAATTGATGATTCCATCCAACCGTAGTTCACGAACTTGAACCTCTGGACTATAAGCCTCAGTGCCATCGGTAGACTTGGAAATAAAGATGTATTAGCAATTCCCAATTGTCATTTAATGAACAAGGTGAACAATCCACCTTGACAGGTGCAGCCTGGACAAAGGCAGTCACGAAGAGAAACACCAAGACAATATAATAGACCGCAAAGTTGAAGCGCATCGAGAACAGTACGAACTGGTGGTTTTAGGGAAAAAAGAGTGGGTGAATGAACAAACAAGTCAGATGAGAAGGCGACAGCAGAGGGGGAAAGAACCTGGCCAGCAGATTCTAGGGACGATTAGTTTGGAGATGTGCCGTTTATATGTAAAGCAAAAAAGGCGGTTTGATCTTCAGAAGGAGTAAATTTTTCTGTCCTATTTTAGTTTTTCCCTCACGTACATTGTCCGGATGTTAGCTTATGGATAGGATAGGATAGGATTCTTGAACAGGGGATAAAAAGCTATAGGAAGATTGCTCTGGTCGTTCCGGCGACGGAAATCGCGATAGAATTTGAAGAGTCGAGATTCCCGCCGCCGGTCCGAAAATTTCCTCCAATCATAGACGCCTGTGGTTCTTTAACTCTCACCATCATCGAATAATGCTTTCTCATATTCTGCGATATCGATACTGCTCATCTCAGGCTGTACGTGAACTATAGCACTGAGTAAATTTTCGGCGCGTCACTCGAGGCTTAAATTTTGTAAAGGCCAACGTGAAACTTAGTGGAGAGAGACTTCAATTTGGCATCTTCCGTTAGCAAGTCCAACATGGTGCTTATCATCTTTTCAAATCTATGCCAACAGCCCGACAGACACGCTGCGACCAGCTGATTTCCATTTTATCATTATTTATATCATACATCGAGGACAGGAATTGCCGCGAACACGCGTGTGCATCACTTTGAGCAGAAATACCTGATTGACATCCGTTGACCATCATCCCATTTTGCTTTCAACGAACAAGCGGGTTGAGTGGCGGATGAAAGGACGGAGAGTCCCAGTAAAAATGAAGGTATTCTTACGCATATTCATTTGGGGAAGCTGAAATATTCTGCTGAATGGACAGATTTAATCAACGAGCCCGTCTTTCCCTATCCGAAGAGAGCTCCTTCTCTCCCTCTTCCTTATTACAGATACAACTCACATTAAACTCTACATCTACATCAGTCCCAATGCTCAAGGAAGCTATGTCCTTTCCCAGCTTACGACGCATCGCTCTACCCGTTTTCGCGGCTTTAGTCTCGCAACACGTTTCTCGGAGTTGGAGAGGCTGGAGGACACGTTCAAACGCGCTACAGATGGGAAAAAAATGTGAGTATTATCCTGCTACGTACACTCAGAGCGCCATTCACTCACTTCTTTGGCGTATCGAACTAGATGATCCTTCAATGCACCATCGTTCTCGTTGTACTTTTCCTCGTGGGGGGTGATACGTGATACTTAAACTGATCTCGAAGTTTCGGCTTCTTCGTCTTGTGTGCCCCTTTGGGCTCTTCCGTGTACCAGCTAATGATAATCGGTTAGATACATACGAGTTGCCAGTTGGTGGGTTCCTGTTTGATAAAAATGAAGACGCTTCTCAGGGAATTCTCACCATAACACCAGATAACTCATAGCTGGGTGCACAAGCACCAGACCGAACCGTGAGATTGGCGTCAAGGAGTTCGATTCAATAATGGTACCACAAGCCGCGAAGACTCTAGACAATCAGCTACGGGTGGCAATTGGAGATTGTTTTATATGCTATACATGGACTACATCAAGACTGAAAACGAAAACTTCTTTGAATTTAAGTTTGCCTGGTCCAACCCAGTCATATCGTTGCCATTGCACTGCCGACCTGCGCTTCCGCCTTTTACAAAGGTAATATCTTCAAATGAAACCTCTAGAGAATGTACGTGCATCTTTCTGTCATTTCTTCTTGAGGAATTGGCTTAGCTGGACAACACACAGTCTTATTTTCAATATCACTGTTTGGTTCCCTCGATTACGAGTCATTTTTTGACCCTTAGGTAGTAGAGAGCTTTCCGACGAAGTATCAAAAGACGATAGATGGACTTTAACCTATTATTACCCACAATAAAAAATCAGATCAAAGATCCTGTATCGACTCCATCCATACCGGATTGTTAGGATTCAGTTTGGGCCACCACTGCTCCCAGTTAGCTGGATCATGGATAGACAGAGCTTGTTTGTTCTCTAGATTAAAATCAGTTGCAGAAGAAACAATATTTGCACAAATGAGTACATACTTTCTGAAACACAGCGAACAGTTATACCAAGATCAACCTTAGGCTTCTTTTGACCAGTCAGAATAGCCATTTTTTGAGGAGATGGCTTGAGATAATGAGGAGGAATTCGCATAGGATAGGATAGGATAGTTAAATTATACTGGCTAGGTCCGATTCCCGAACGACCAGTTTACCATACTGTACATCTTCTACATAGATTACAGTAATGGAACACACATTTCTACTACAGGGGGGCGATGATGTACTTTTCAGTCTTGATGAGGAAAAAGCAGAAAAAAAACCTCATGAAAAGTACACGGTCTTCCCTGCCTCAATAATGCATGCTGAGTAAAATCTATACAAAGTTATACTTTCCAAACTCTATGCTTTAGGCAAGTTGCAGTTCATATCACTATGCACAAACACCATGATCCTTTGTTTGTAGACACATAAATACTTCCAGGACAAACATTTGTTGCGGACACACCCATAAACCGGTGACGGCAACAAGCCGGCACATCCGGGCCGGAAAATGTGTCCGAGGTCAGACTTGTCATCATCGAGCTCGATGTCCAGAGTGCCAAATACATTGAATAGCCACCAGACTTGTAGATAGGATACAACAAGGCAATGCTGAGCCACAGATTGAATTTTGGAGCAGCCCGATAACCAGAATGTGGTGGATTCAACAAGTACTTTTCGGATGACCTTTCTTTTCTCTTCCTCATGAAGAACCCCTCAAGCTCTTGGGTCTTGAGTCTAGTGGTTTTCCAGTTGAACAAACAATCTCCAAAACAGGGTATTCATCAACTACACTGATCAAACTTCCTTTGAAGAAGACAAACAACCAGGTCGCATCAAACATTCACAAATCCATATGATTTTATTCAGTCTTTCTCTATCAACCTTGTCGAGACATTCTTTGGTGATCATATAACCTTGTCGAGACGTTCTTTGGTGATCATATAACCTTGTCGAGACATTCTTTGGTGATATTATATCCTTTCTATTGAGCTACTCTAACACCCCCACCAAGGCTTGTTTCGACGATTTTAGTCGTGCGAAAAGTCAAGATGATGGTGTCCGCTTCTGACCTTGGCTTGATAATCTTGCTCTGATTCATCACATAGCGATGGACCACTAGTGCATAAATGCTTTGGTGCAGACTTGAATCCTCTTCATAGCCCCTTTGTTTTTGTTCTAAGAAGCCCTTCATGGATTCAACAGGTCACGGCTCAATTAGATATACAACGATATTCCACCCCGTAGATTTAATATACCGCAGCCGGATAATCCACATATCCCTTCCTCTGCTCTTCCTCGTTCCCATGGTACGTGCCATACAAGGTGGTAAAATCAATGGGATTATCCAAAGGCTTGCCGTGTTCGAGACGAGCAGCGAAATCAGGGTGGTTAATCCATCCCATTCCAAAAAAGACGCCTTCGACTTTACCGTCTTTGATAGCAGCAGCAGCTTCTTCACCAGTCCAGCCTGCGTTAGAAAAGATCTTGGTGTGCTTAAAGAGTGGAGAATATGTTGCTAGGATGTCGTGTTTCGTTGCGCGTTTCTCACCATCAATGACAGGATCGAGCATCTCTGAGTATCGCATGAGATCGACATAAACGATGCCCAATTTGTCTGCTTCAGTGATGAAGTGGGTGAATGTCGCGATGGTTTCTTCGAGGGGCATCCCCATATCACGCATAGTATAACGATATTGCCCTGGAATTCGCGCAGCAATCATTGTTGTATTCTGGCTCATTGTCTTGTCATGTTTCGATAGCATTCTGTCCCACGCCTTGTCATCAAATGGAAGATACTCACTCTCCTCCTTGGCGAGAAACTATCCGTGATACCGAATGCTTTCAGTTTTATGGTTTATATATAGTACTTGATGAGAAACTCGCCTTCGGTGTTTCCTTGAACTTTTCTGAATCTGCCCAAACCTCACACTAAAGATCGCATGGTCAGTTGAAACCATCCGTATCTCGAGGTTCATCATGAGTGGTTCGTACCACGAAGTCCCCCTGCCATCCACCCAGATTGGGTGTCAGATATGCACCCTCCCCTAGCAAGGTACCCGTAGCCCTTATATTCGTCAGAGTTCCTTCTATTACCCACTTTGCCTCGTCTCCTTTAGGTTTTGCCTGTACGACCTTTCCTGCTGCCTTCGCTAGCTCCCTCCCTGCGCTCGCATAAATTAAGACACTTTTCTGGAGGGAAAAGTCGGTATTCTGTATCAATCTATTGCATTAGTACTTGCCCTGTTTACGTATCTGAGAGCAATATTTCAATCGTGTTTGGATTGATGATCATGCTACATATAACATACCTATACCCAAGATGAACTCTGTGAGGCTCGTCTCTTCTACCCCACGTTCTTGTTTCCGGACTTGGCTTAGAGGATTCCGGTAGCGGAGAAGCATAGCAGCTAATTGACAGTGACAAGGAGGCTAGGAGCAAGAGAAACCACCGGGAGACACGCATGATTAGTATCAGCGATGAGTAGTAGGTGCAGAAGTATTTTTTGGTTGAGGCTTTCTTGCTTTTACTAGAGAACCAGCTCTAGACTGGGGCGCAAAGATAATTGCGGACTAGCTTTTACATAAATGCATATCCGATCTCACAGATAGTGATTTTTGAACACCGCCATTCATCCGCCCTCCTTACATATATTTGACTCGAGAGTGATTGTTCCGCATGGTGATCGCAAAATGTTCGCAGTGATATCTGTTTCTTCTCCTTGAGTTCTGATATCAATCGAAGTCATCTACCGGCAAGATCATGTTGATGATGATATTTCGCTGCAGTTGAGATGGTCGGGCCCGGCTGTTCCCTTGTGGGACCTTGTTCTTGGATGGAGCCACGTATTTATCTATCTGTCTATCCTTGTGAGAGATAATGAGAGTTGCACTGCGGCTGGTTATAAGACATGCGGTAGGTAGAATTTTGCGTTCCGTCGGTGCGTTCTGCGTTCACGTTCGCGTTTCGTGCGTTCATGTGCGTTCATATAATTATTATATTATGTACAATAATATGATTTTAGTGTTCAATTATTGACTACTTCGATTGGACTATACTTACAGTGTATTCAAAAAACCTTGTCAGTAGCATAAAAAAACAAGATAAAATAAAATAAAATCAAAAAGGTACCCGACGTTTTAGCCGACCACTTGGCGAGTGCGCTGTCACTTGCGCCTTTCGACAATGTAGTATGATTGCGGTTCTGTTGCTTCTGAGGTAAGACTAACAGATGCTGATGCCGATGCCGCTGGAGAGTCCGACCATGCTGGGAGGAGCTCTGTCCGCATTCAACTGAAAGCACTCTCCAGCCGGGAAAGTGCTCCTAGCAGTACCAAAAAACTGCTGGGAGTGCTTTCAGTGTTGGACAGCACTCTCCAGCTAGTACCCTTGCTCTAGCGAACATCCAGGGTTTGCAGATGCTCTTCCACCACGGAAGATCATTGGCAAAAGGCGCGAGTGACAGCGCGCTCACTAAGCGGTCGGCTAAAACGTCAGGTACCTTTTTGATTTTATTTTATTTTATCTCATTTTTTTCGCTACTGACAAGGTTTTTTGAATACGCTGTAATGTGTGCATAGACTGTACAATATGTAATAGATTAGTGGAACAATAGTCACATTTCAGTCAAAACATCGAAATTTAACAATATTTATGTAAACTCGGAACGCAATCAATTATGAACGCAAATTTGATGAATTGATGTTGCGTCCATATGCGTTCAGGTGCGTTCACCTTATATGCGTTCATTTTTTATGTTTGCGTTCCATGCGTTCAGGTGCATTCCGGATGCGTTCCGGCTCCACTCAAGAGTGGATTGCAATTTTTGGGTCTTCAGTTATATATTGAATATTAATGACTGCATTAAAGATTGTTGACCAGGTCCTCAGTGTGATTATACTCTGAGAGGAGCTGGTTGCATCTTATTGATACAGCTTACTGTTCTGATATTCAACTTTGTCATTGCACTATTACTGTTAGACACTAGTCTTCAAAATGTCATGTTCCTCTGAGTTGCTTTGTTATCTATTTTTATGCATAATTTATGAGTCTTGTTATAGAGTACAGCATCATCACCATGGATTGGTATGCATCTGCATATGTTAAGTGAGAGTCTCAGTTGGCTGTAAGTATGTACCTGTTGAGTGAGAGTCTATGCTATGTTAGTACTATGAGTTCACGGTCAGTTTTATTATATCTAGCTCACCACAATCTCTGGGACCTCGACCTAGATAATGTCGAAGCTACCCCTTACATTGAACTACGTGTCGCTTCTCCGTTACTACATCAACCACTACCCTCCACTTCCCAGGACCTCCTTCCCGGGCTTATACTCCATTGGGAGCTCGCACGTTCAAGGCCCACATCAACTACGACCTACAAATGATTCTATGCTGATGTCCTTAGCTAGTACAACCCATACTATGCCATGCCCTTCCATATACTAGTTCCAGTTACATCCACCTCTCACCGTTAATGTCCTAGGGACCTCTCAGAACCTATTAGGAACCTCTTTAAGGGTCATTCCTCTCAATCTGGGCTATCCTTGGTCACAGTTTCCGTAGCTCCCTGGTAGTGGTTGGTATCCTCAGGCGGTGGAGGTGGTAATGGAGACGCAATACATAGATGGACGTGATGAGAAGCTTTGACATTACCTAGAGCAAGGTCCCAGAGCTCGTGGAGCAAGTAGGGAGCTTGAGTAGGCTTGGAGAAGGTTGGCTCACTGTCACAAAGTGACAGAGGTGGAGTGACTAAGCGGAGCAGGAAGGCAGAGTGACTAAGCAGAGTAACAAGGCAGAGCAACTGGTCCCAAGATAATGACGTTATATCTGTGGATCAGCGCATTGGGGCGGAGCGCCAGACTAACTACTAGGAGCTATATGTGTAGTACCTGCAGGGTAAAGTAAAAGACAATAAGGAGAGACCAGAATGAAAGGGTATGTGTAGCGAGAAAAAACAATAAGGAGAAGATTACAATAACAAGTGGATCTCAGGATACCAAGTGGCGAGGTGGGGCACCGAGGCATGGACTTAACATGGTACTTATATAGGTAAGATGATTGGAACAAGGAAACATTGCACAAAGCGAGCACTGAATGGCAATGGTTTGAAGTATTGAAAGCAGATTGATGGGGGTGCGCGTGTTGTACCAGGTGTTGGGAAGTTGGGTTCTCCAAGTGGTAACATCTGGTGGGAGGTTGGGAAGTTACGGTGGAGGGGACTTATACAAAGGGGAAGCTCCTGGGGAAGTAACAACAACAATAGAGGAGGTTGGAGGTGACTGGTTAGGTGTCAGGGTGTTAAGATCATGTACACCGAGTAACCATGCCAGAGGTCACAGGTGTCTAAGAGCGGGAGTCGAGTGGGACAGTGGTGAAGTTATTAACAACACCGCCGTTACGCCATTAGTCCCCAGAGATCAAGAGTAGTGAGGAGAGAACTAGAGGCAGCCAAGTCGGAGCAGCAGTAACGCCGATGATGAGGAGCAAACCAGAGAACGTATAAGTCCTAAGGTTATAGTAGAGTGCTTCTGTAAGACCTGGGTCAGAATAGGTCTTAGGATAGGTTTGGTATAGGGAGTCTATGTTGTAGCATGCTAGGAGCAAGCTGGAGCTCGAAGGGAGCTATGGGAACCGTGACCAAGGACAGGAATGACCTAGTAGTGGATAGGACAGAGAGATGTGACCCTTGAGGAGGTCCCTAAGGCGTAGGTAGGGAAGATGGATGTACGGAACCTAGTAGTATTGCGTAGTAGGAGTTGTACTTGCTAGAACATCAATGTAGGATCAAATAGGTAGTATTGGAAGTGGGTCTGGAGTGTCTAAGCTCCTGAGAAGATATATGCCCGGGAGGGTAGGTTCCCGGGGACTGGGATCGAGGGTGGACATCCTCAAGTGTGGGAGGTTGTAACGGAGAAGCGATATGTAGTTCGACGTAGGAAGTAGCTTCAACGTTACCTAGATCGAGATCCCGAAGCTTGTGGAGCAATGGGGGAGCTCGAGGAGGTGTTGGGGAGGTTAGCTCTCCAAGGCATTAGGCATTGGGGAGCTTTAGTATTGTTCGAGGGAGCTCGGAGACTCACTCAGATTTGCTTAGTGTTACGATCACTTCTTTTTCATCTTATCTTTTCCTTATCTTGTCTTATCTTTTATCTTTTGTCTTATCTTCTATCTTCCTTATCCTATATCTTGTCTTATCTTGTCACCTGACCTATTATTTATGCTTACTGATACAACATGTGCTTTTCATTTACTTATATTAAACACAGCAGTCTCACAACACATATACAGCATGACGATCGAGCTTTCATTACTTACACATTGCTTTACTTATGTTCTACTCATGTTTACCACTAACCCAGGGCATTGGGCATTAGTAGGGCGGAGGGTTGTTTACTCATATATAAGCTGTAGTTACTTGCTGTATTTCCTTAGCTTTGATCTCGTCTATTCTACCTGGTTTAGCCCAGAACTTTGCTTGTTCCCTTTATCGCTCCGCTGTTTGAGGTTTTCTTGAGTGCGACGCCTGGTGACATCCGTTACTAGAACCAGTCGCTGACAGAAGATCAAAGCTATTCTTACCACCTGTCACACGCTACGCGATCATATCCCTATCACAGTTATCCCCGCTCACATTTTTACCAACCCTTCACAGACTTCTACTCTCTCTTCGAGCAGTGTCGCCTATAGTACAAAGGTGTAACATTGAGTCCGACACCGTACTGGCAGACGAAAGCGTCGACTGATCACTAATCTTCGGAGAGGGGTCTTCGCGTGCACATTGAGCTCCATTCCTAGACAGGGAGGGTGCATCTGTTCATCAATCGAGAGTGGAAGGCTGCTTCCCACATCATCGTACTCTTTTTTCAAAATCTTCCCCACATTACTCCCGACTTCTACAAATCCAATCATACATTTTCCCATCATCACCACCGAGTTGCATTAGTAACTCGTCCTCACAACGGATTCTACCTCAAGACTAGGACGACCTAGACTTTCGGTACAAACCGATCGTCCCCGCTCCCCCAACTCATCTGCTCCATCCACTTCATCTTCAATCGAACGAAACATCACCTCATTCATACCTGCCTACATATCACCCCACTACAGCATGTCTAACCCTACTCCCGATCCTATCCCCATTACTCCTGTCACTACTCCTCATGTTCATGGCAAGTCATTGCTCAGAGAGCCCAGTATCTTTGATGGCGATAAAACCCAGTTCAAAGAGTGGCGCCGTACCCTCTTTGCTTACATTCGCGATCCAAGGAACAGAGTCACTACAGACAATGAGAGAATTGACATTGCAATCTCGTATATGCGAGGTCCCAAAGTCAGTAGCTGGGTCCAGAATTACACGGATGATAACTTCGACGATGATGAGGAGGAATGGGCTAGCACGTGGAAAGGATTCAAGGATGCATTGAATGCCTCCTTCCTAGACAAAGGACTTTCAGAGAACGCACAGGAGAGGCTAGAACACCTCCGCCAGGGCCCCAATGAGAGGGCAGAGGATTTCTTCAAGGAATTTGAGGTTATCATGCGAGATGCCGGATACGTCAAGGACGCACCCTATGTCATCAGACTGATCGAAATGAATGTAAAGCCTAAGCTGATTGATCAAGTATATGGTACCAGCAATGAGCAAATCGAAAAGTTCGATGAACTCAAACAGAAGATCATCAGTATCGATGACATGTGGTGGCGTCGTGAGGAAATGCGGCGCAACTGGTCAAACAGATACCAGCGGAATGCTGGGCAGGGACCTAGTAACCAGAAATGGCAACCACAGACACAGGCTCCAGTACCCAAGACTCCAACCCCTGCGGTACCCACCCAGGATAGGAAAGATGGGACCGGAATTACTTTCAAAGGTGCAGGCAGACCAATGGACATTGACGCTGCACGTCGTAACAGGGAATGCTTCCATTGTGGCAAGCAAGGCCACATTGCGAAGTTCTGTCCAGAGAAAGCGCCGAAACCGCAGTTTGTCAGAGGCATGTGGAGCCGGATGACACAGGAGGATCAGGAGGCTATGGCCAAAGAATTGGGTTTTGTCCTGCCCCAGCAGTAGACGCAGGTCTGCCGGGGCCAATCTCAGAATCAGTATCGGACTTTTCGTCATCGTCATATGTAGACAGTCAATTTAGTTTTGAATTCGGTAGTACTGGTACACCCAATGAAAATAACTTATCTACAATGACGAACCGAACTGAGGAAAAACCTGTGAGATATGAACCAAACACACCTGAATGGGTGGCGCAGCGGTTACAAATGGACAAACTTCCCATGGCTATAGGAATCCTTAGAGCCTGGATGCCTGAAAGTCATGTCAGAGAAGCATCGGAAGAAACGGTATTGGCTATACGAAATCTAAATCATGCAACCGCAACTGAAGCAGTTACCAGTCTCAAAAGTCGTAAGAGATTTGTCCGAGGTACCCGAGGACGTGAGCTAAAGTTGCGAACCACTATTGAGAATATCGACAATGGTGTGCAGATTGAAACGGAAGCCCTCCTAGACAGCGGAGCCACAGGGTCCTGTATCAATAAGGACTTTGTAGAACGGCACCAGCTCACTGTTAAGGAGTTACCAGTCAAAATGCCGGTCTATAATGCCGATGGCACTCTGAACAAAAATGGTTCCATAGAAGGCTATGTACAAGTCCGAATGGTGATAGGAGATCATGCCGAACAAATAGATTTGGCAGTTACCAATTTAGGCAAGACAGATATCTTCC
This sequence comes from Lentinula lateritia, assembly GCA_028011325.1. Taxonomy (NCBI): domain Eukaryota; kingdom Fungi; phylum Basidiomycota; class Agaricomycetes; order Agaricales; family Omphalotaceae; genus Lentinula; species Lentinula lateritia. The sequence goes on along the minus strand of JANVFT010000144.1, from coordinate 2,689 downwards.
TAGGCATAGATTGGCTACGTTACCATAATCCCAGCATTGATTGGAAGGAATCCACGTTGACGTTTGAACGTTGTCCTGACAAATGCGGATATTTGCCACACTATGAGTCACCTGAGGATGATGGTACAGAGGGAAAGCTTGTCGATGGTGAAAGGATCTTCTGGTTCGATTGGAATGGGTATCTCTCCGACCAAGGTCATATCAAAGTACAAACCACTACTACAGATGCCGCTACTCCGTACCTTGCCGAGTATGCTGATGTATTTAGTAAAAAGGATTTTGACCAAATGCCGGAAAGACGTCCATGGGATCATGCTATAGAATTAACGCCAGGCTCTAAGCCAGTTGATTGCAAAGTTTATCCCCTCAGTCCACCAGAACAGAAGGCTTTAGACAAATTCCTGGAAGAAAACCTTAGATCGGGACGAATACGACCATCACGTTCACCCATGGCTTCACCTTTCTTCTTTGTCAAAAAGAAAGATGGAACGCTACAGCCTGTACAGGATTATGGAAAGCTAAATGACATGACTGTCAAGAATCGATATCCACTCCCATTGATTCAGGAACTCATCAATAAGCTAAAGAATTCCAAAATCTTCACCAAGATGGACGTCCGATGGGGATTCAATAACATCCGGATCAAAGAAGGAGACAAATGGAAAGCAGTGTTCCGGACAAACAGAGGCTTGTTTGAGCCTACGGTCATGTTTTTCGGACTTACAAACTCACCCGCCACGTTCCAAGCGTTCATGAATCACATCCTTCGAGAGTTAATCGATCAAGGACATGTCATTGTCTACATGGATGATATCCTTATCTTCACGGACAACATTGAGGAACACCGAGTCATCGTCAGAAAGGTTCTTGATATCCTAAAAGACAACAAGCTGTTCTTGAAACCCGAAAAGTGTACCTTTGAAGCTAAGGAGGTCGAATATCTCGGAATCATTGTAGGCAATGGACAAATCCGGATGGACCCAAAAAAGGTTGAAGCAGTTTGAACCTGGCAGCCACCAGAGAAAAAACGTGAACTACAATCGTTTTTAGGGTTTTGCAACTTCTTCCGCCGGTTCATCCGAGATTTCAGTAAAATTGCCAAACCCCTAACATGACTCACAGGGAATATGACTTGGGAATGGACATCTCTCGAACAAGATGCATTTGATCGGTTGAAGGACCGGATCATCGAAGACGTCACTCTCATTATCCCAAGAGAAGCTGGAAAGTTCCGAGTTGAAGCCGATTCCTCTGACTACGCTAATGGTGCAGTCCTGTCACAGAACGTCGATGGAAAATGGAGACCAGTAGCTTTCAGGTCCAGGTCACTCAACGAGGTTGAACGGAACTACGAAATTTATGACAAAGAGATGATGGCCATCATGGACTCCCTCTCGGACTGGAGGCAGTACTTGCTGGGCGCAAAAGAACCTGTTGAAGTCTTCACAGATCACCAAAATCTCCAGTATTTCCGGAAACCTCAGAAGTTGAACCGACGACAAGCCAGATGGGTAGTTGAAATCGCTGAATACCATATCGAACTCTTCCATAAGCCCGGGAAATCAATGGGAAAAGCCGATGCCCTGTCACGGATGTCAGGCCTTGAGAAAGGGGAGAACGACAATACCAATGTCACGCTACTAAAACCGGAATTTTTCATTTCTCAGATAACGGATCAGACATCTGCCCCTGAAGACAATCTGCTTAATCTCATCTGAAGAAAGAAAAATCAGCGAGACAAGTTAGTACAGGTTGCCCTCGAATCTAAAGACAAGGAATGGCTTGAAACTGAGGACGGACTAGCAGTTTGGCAAGGACGCATCTATGTCCCTAAGGACAAAGAACTCAGAGGACGGATCATACAGGCACATCATGACGCCCAGACAGCAGGACACCCCGGCCGCTATGAAACTATTGAGTTGATTACACGCAACTACTGGTGGCCAGGAATTAGTCGGGACGTCAGGATCTACGTGGAAGGCTGCGAAAAATGTCAAGCTACAAAGACACATCGTACCAAGCCTGTAGGACCGTTACATCCACATGACGTACCATCTGAGCCCTGGGAAATCATCGGAACAGATATGATTGGCGAATTACCAGAGTCCGGAGGATATAATGCCATCAGCGTGTTGTCGATCATTTCACAAAGAGGTTGCGACTCTTTGCCACGCATACTACAATAACATCTGAAGGAATGGCACGTGTCTATCGTGACAAAGTATTCCCAGTCCATGGAATGCCCCGAAAGATCATCCACGATCGCGGCCCTCAGTACCACGCCCGCTTCATGAAGGAACTGTACAAGTTACTGGGAATCGAAAGCAACTATACAACTGCATACCATCCTCAGACTAATGGCCAGACGGAACAGATAAATCAAGAAATTGAACATTACATCCGCCTTTTTGTGAATCATCATCAGAGCGATTGGCACAAGTGGCTTCCTATGATGGAGTTTGCGTACAATGATCGAGTACATTCAGCTACAAAAGTTTCACCCTTCTACGCAGACAACGGCAGACACCCATACAAAGGAACCACGCCGAAGATGACGTCACAAAACCCAACCGCCCAGGAGTTTGCCGATAGTATGAAACAGATCAGAGAAGAAGTAGGGTCAGCACTGAAAAAAGCCGCTGAGGATATGAAGCGCCAGTATGATAAACACCGGAACGAGGCGATAGAA
>JANVFT010000143.1:0-77572 GCA_028011325.1 Lentinula lateritia | reverse complement strand
ACCTTCCGTTTCGATTTTGATGTCATAGGGTCAGTGTGGAGGTAGCGTCCTTGCTTCTCCTGGCGAAAATACGTCCAGGTATTCCTGGTATTGCACGGGAATGGATTTCTTTAACTCCTCCGTCTCCTGGCGCTTCAATGCTTCTTCGTCGAGCTCCTTGACGATCCCCCCTTGTTCCGGACTAGGGTTCCCACTCTCAGGATCCTTTGGTTGCTGCGCTCCCTCTGTGGCGCTGCTATCACTCGCCCGGAGCATTTCTTTGGTAGGGGATCCCTCCCTCGTGGGCGATATGTGAAGGAAGTACGCTGGGGTTCCTTCCCTCAGTAGGTGATCCATTCCAGCTGCTCCTATTAAGCTGATGGGTTTCCCTTGTATGGTGGGGTCCGATCTTCGTTCCACCACATGGGCTCCCACTATGAGCTGCTTTCTTCGGAAGTTGTTGCGTCTTATTGAACCCTTGGGAGTTAGTCCTGACCTTGACGGAATCGTGGGTATGTTCAGGCTTTCGATGTCTAAGGTGGGGAGGTCGGGATAAGGTCCATGTTTCCTCCTTTTCTTCCTCCACCGGACTTTTTGCTTAGCTCCAGGCCAGGAGGAGGATTGTTCCGTGTCCCTACTTTTCCACTCTCCCCGCGAGTGCAGCTCTTATTGTGATAGGCGAAGGTGTTGCGGGGCTTCGCAGTTCGCCCTGATCTACCTCGAAGCCCCCTGCCCATTTCCCACTTTGTCCAACAGTTCTTGCTCACCTTCCTTTGGTGAGTCTAAGATGTGAACGTTCCACAGATCATCCATTCCTTCCTGTTCCTCCACTACGATCCCGGCGCGAATCCGTTCTAAAGGACAAGTTGAACCGTCCTTGTGACCTCCTCCTTGGTTGGTCGTCCCTCTCCCTCGAGTTGAATCGGCCTTGGAAGCTCTCTCAGAGCTCCCCTGTTCCTCCACTGGGCGTTCCAGTGATTCCGGATTGGGGCAGTCCTTTGCCCAGTGCTCCTTTCGTCCGCAACACATGCAGAGTTCCTGCCTTTGTCTTCTCCACTTCTCCGCTCTTTCTTCGGAAGTCCATTTCCTTCCGGTATCCGTAACTCCTGCCCGGAGGATCGCTTCAGTCCATTCTCCTCCGTCTCTGCAGTGGCAGCAGTCTTCACTCTCCCCTCGATTTTCGCTATCGTAGGTTTCCTCTTCTCCCCACGCTGCGGAAGCCCTTTGTCGTCCGTCTTTCCAGTTGGGCCTGTTCTGGAACCTCCCTGTTACAGCTGGTTTTGGATTGGAGGTCCAGACGTCAGCGGGATCTCGTTCCCTACGCAGAGGGGATTTATAAGGAGCTTCGGGTGCTAGCTCCAACCCGGGAAAACGGCTCAGCCATCCTTGCAGTATTTTCTCGCCGTGGAGGTTCCTCAGACTCTCCGCTTGCGCGCGTACGGCTCCATCCAACTTCGTGAACACTCGAGTCCATTCGTCGTAGGATCGAGGTTCTTCTCTTCCAGTAACAACCTGTAAAGGCAACCAGGGGGCTACCCCTTTCTTGAGGTAGGTTACCAGGGCCTCGTCGTTAAACCTGGTCAGAGGTGCGTATTCGTTGAAGCGAATGAAGAAATTGGCGAAGCTTTCCTCTGGCATCTGCTTCATCCAGGCTAATCTCCTTCTTGCCTCATCCGCCTCGTCGATGGGTCCGAATTTGGAACCAAATTCTCGTTTGAACTCTGTCCAGTCTTCGAGACAGGTGTGCTCCCCCCTCAGTCGTTGCCGATTCAACGTGTCGAAATGGGAGAGTGCTGCACCAGTGAGGTGGCTGGCCGCCAAAGCGCACTTGTCTTTTTCACGAGCATAGATGGTAGGACATACTCCAAACATCCTTTCCAAACTGAGGACCCACGTCTTCCATGCAGATCGGTCGTCACCTGCGAAGCTTTCGATCTTACCGACGTCGAGCTTCGACTCGATGGTAATTCTATTCTTCTCCTCGTTACTCTCCCACGTATTCCGTCCCTCGATGGGAGGTCTAGGAGCTGCCTTACGATGCCACCCCTTTCTTGGATCGTAGTACCAGGGTTGATCCGGGTCGTAGCGTGTTGGGGGTGCTTCAGGAGCCCCAGTGGGGAGCTCCTCTCTGTCCCCCTCCCTCTCTCCACCGTTCCTACTCGACTGAGTGTGTTCCCCTTCATTGGACCCTTCCGAGTCATTATCACCCGGTCCTCCTGAGGGAGGAGGAGGAGGAGGAGGTGGGGGTGGTGCCCCTCCCCCGCTCCTTCCTTCCTGTCCCCTTTGAGCCCGTCCCCCTCGACTCAGAGGTCGTTCTCGATCTCTCGATTGGCTCGAAAAGTGTGGGGGAGGTACTCTAGGAGGGAGGTTAAAACCCCCTCTGCCTCCTTCCCCTACAGCGGCTCCACCGTCTTCCATCGCGTACCTTCCTCCTTCCGGTCTCACGTACTCCCCGAGCTCCGCTCTTTGCACGCGAGCTCCCCATTCCTGAATACGTCTCCTATCCACACTCGGAGTGGCGGGTAACGGGGCTGTTTGTCCTTCCTGAAAGTTCCCTTCCCTAACTCCCATAGGAGTTCGTCTGGTAAAGGATATTGGCTCCGTAGCTTGCCAGCTTCTGGGTTGGGGAACTACAGGAGAGGGACCCCCCCTTGTGTCCTCTATTGTTGCCATGGGCGCTTGCCCGAGTAATCCCGCCTTGTTTCCTGTTTTGGAAAATGACCCACCCGTCGGTATTCCTCCTGCTGCGAACCCTTGCCTTACCTCACGGAGTTGCTCCTGGAGCGTCTCAATGACTCGGGCCTGTTGTTGGATCATTACTACTGACTCCCGAGAATGTACCGAGTCGACCATGCCAGGTTGGTTCGTTTGGGCTCCAAGGACAAAGGGAGGTCCAAAAGGAGCTTCCTGCGGGGGTACCGCCTCCTCGTGAACTGCCAACGCTCTTCGTTGGTTCGGACCCCTTTGATTCTCCGCCCCCACTGCCTGAGACTGCATCGATATCGACCCTTGATAGGGTATGACTGATGGATTGCTTCGCCTTGGAGGAACATGTACAGGGTCAGGGACCAGTTGAGCTGTCAGATCGGGTCCCGAGATCCGGGATGAATGTTGCGCGCCCTCCATCCTTACCTCACCGAACTGGTATCGTTGTGTTGAGACTGGAGTTACCGGTTTCGTCTGGAGGTTGACTCGGGGTGGAGGAGTCGAATTTTGAGCGAACGCATGTACGGTGGGGGAGGTCCCCGAGTGTAACTGAGGGCTCCTCATGGCCGTATTACCGGGGTTATGGACTTCAGGAACCTCGTTGTCTCTGAGCGATGAATGCTTCTGCCACAGGGAGCGTCCATCAGATCCACGGAGCTGCCCCTTCTGGTCGAATTGTTCCAAGGGGAACTCCGCTACACTCACTGGTTCGCATTGGACCATATACGATGTTCCCCGATTATCCGCGACCAGTCTGCGACGGAATTCCAAGGCTCTTTCCAGATTCGATCCAGAAAGTTCCTCCAACAGCATCAGAGTGTCTGATTCCGCTAGTAACGTCCGGTGTCGGGTCTCCTGCGAACACAACATCGCTTCAGACTCCTCACTTCTCACCAGAAGCTGGTGCATGTGCCTCATGGGCGTATAGGTGTACACCGTTTGTCCGCTACGGACCCGGACAGGACTATCCTGATCAGGCATTGACTCCACTGGGGCAAGGAGGTGAGCCGTAGTGTATCTCCTGCGTCTACGATTTTTTGCAGCGATTGTATTGACCTCCTCGTTGCTTTCTTCATCAATTTTTGCAGCTGTCGCCGCTAGGTTTGCGTTCCGAAGTATTTGGATCGCCTGGTAATTTGGGATATTAACCCTCGCAGGGGGAGGTTCAAATCGTACGGCTCCTAATCTGTAGCTAGAGGCTCGGTACCATATACGTAGCCCCTCCTCGTCACAGAATTCCTTCTCCCTTCCATAGGTATGAGGGAGGAGGGGAAGTATTCCCCTCGAGTTTTGGGAAGATCGCCCGTAACGTGCCTCTGCCTCTAACAATTCTAACACCCGTTCTGGGTCCAGTAAGACATTGTATAACCAGAGGAAGTCCGATCGGTTTGCCGGGGTCATCAGCCACTGTTGCGCTTTCTCTGGGAGGTCTATCTCCAGTTGAGTTCCCACCGTTAGGAACTGTACCCGTAGGTCTGAAAATTCAAGACCCTCTCCCAATATTTCGATCCCCATCGACCCCAATACTTGCCGTAGGACTATAGCTACGTCCTCCGGGAGACACTCCTGGATTCTAATAACGTCTTCCATTCGTAATGTCATCTCTGACAATGGTTGCACTGGGAGGGTGGTCCTACTATGATGGAGTGTGTGAGTGCGCTCCCAGTTAGGCGTATTCGTAGCTGGACTCTTCAAAAGACCTGAGAGTGAGCTTCCTCGTCTCAAAGGAGGAGGTTTAGGAGACTGTACGGGAGGAGTCGGTAGCCTCCTGGATGACGTTCGAGATTGTTCAGAGACTGCAGGTGATACCCTCCTCTCCGGAAGTTTCTCCTGTTGTTGTATCATAAGAGGATTCGTATTTTCCCCTTGTATCCTCTCGATAGCGGCCACTTGGCCGCTGACTCTTCCACCCACGTTTGAAGCTGACTCCATGTCTAGCTGTGGTACCGGTCCAGGAGGAGGTCCTCTCGTTCCCCAGGTAGGGGAGTAGGTAAAACCTCCCATGGGACTACTAGCAGGTTGGGCATAACCCATGGAGGTATACCTCCCTTGTAGTGGCCCCATCCCAGGTTCCACTGGAGGGGGCTCTTGAACCGCAGTTTGACGTCCCTCGGGGGTCCTTACGCTGCTGGCGGTCTCGTCCCCGAACGACTGTTCTGGGATGGACATCAGGCGTTGACCAGCTGCCACCATGACAGTGGCGGAGCTAGCGGCCTGGTTTGACTTTTGAGCTTGTGTCGTGTTTCCACGAGATAAGGCGCTCTTTTGCTTCCTTGATTCGAGTTTGGAACTGGAAGGTCGTTCCGTTGACGTCGCAGACATTTCGTCGCGACGAGTCCGTTCGGTGACGGGAGAGCTTGGTATAATGTAAGACCTGGGTCAAAATAGGTCTTAGGGAAGGTTTTGGTATGTGGAGGTTTATGTTGTAGCGTGCTAGGAGCAGGCTGGAGCTCGAAGGGAGCTACGAGAACCGCGACCGAGGACGGGAATGACCTAGTAGTAGCTAGAACGAAGTGGTGGTGACCCTTGAAGGGGTTCCTAGGAGGTCCGGGGAGGTCCCTAAGGCGTAGGGAGGTTAAGGAAGAGTGCGGGACCGTACGATATTGCGTAGTAGGAGTTGTACTCGCTAGAACGTCAATATAGGATCGAGTGGGTCGTATGTGTAAATGGGTCTCGAGGGTGTAAGCTCCCGAGAAGGGATGTGCCGGGGAGGGTAGGTCCCCGGGGGCTAGGCTTGAGGATGGACGTCCTCGAATGTAGGAGTTGGTAACGGAGAAGCAGTACGTAGTTCGACGTGTGGGATAGCTTCGACATTACCTAGACAGAGGTCCCGAAGCTTATAGGATAGCTAGGGAGCTCGAGGAGGTTTGGGGAGGTTAGCTCACCAAGGCGGTAGGCGTTTGGGGAGCTTTAGTATTGCTCGAGGGAGCTAGGGAACTCACTCGGATTGCTTAGACGTGAAGTAAAAGCGTATATTCGATCGTACAGACAATCAGAGAGACAATAGACAAGAGTAGAGAGAAACAGAGATAGAGAAACAGATAGTAGAGAGAATTCCGTACGGTTAGCAGGTACAAAGGGACAGGGACTGGACCTATGTAAAGGGTGTGTGATCAAAATATACCAAGCTAGGGACGTTTATGTTACGATGGTGCTTATATAGGCGAAAGGAGTAGACAAGGAATCATTATAGTAAACGAGCATTCAATGGGGATGGTGTGAAGTGCGGAACCCATGAGGCTAAATTGATAGGGGATTGTCCGGCGGCATACATGAGTCGCGGAGCTGTTGCTTCAGATGGAGGTTAGCATTGGTCGGGAGGTTGGCTAGGGTTCCGTCATGGGAGGTTATTTGGGAGGTGGTGGGAAGGAGCTGATACGCGGTTCTGGGATGTCTAGAGGGGGAGACGAGGGGAGCTTTTTAGGGACAGGGCATGACAGCGGTTTGACTTGCCGGTATTCTTATCAGTGGCAGAAACATTCAAAATACTGTTGGCATCGATGTCAAAGGTGACCTCAATTTGAGGTACACCACGGGGAGCAGGTGGGATACTAGAAAGCTCGAACTTCCCAAGGAGGTTGTTGTCCTTAGTGCGAGCACGTTCACCCTCGAAGACTTGGATGAGCACACCAGGTTGGTTATCAGCGTAAGTTGAAAAGGTTTCAGACTTCTTGGTCGGGACAGTGGTGTTACGCTTGATGAGTGCGGTCATCACACCACCAGCAGTTTCAATACCGAGAGAGAGGGGAGAGATGTCGAGGAGAAGTAGATCCTGAGTCTTCTCAGAAGTGTCACCGGATAGGATCGCAGCTTGGACAGCAGCACCGTAGGCAACAGCCTCATCAGGGTTGATGCTCTTGTTGGGCTCCTTATCATTGAAGAAGTCGGAGACGAGCTTGACGATACGAGGAATACGAGTCGAACCGCCGACAAGGACGATTTCATGTACATTGGCCTTATCAATCTTGGAATCGCAAAGGACCTTCTCGACAGGATCGAGAGTGCTATGGAAAAGGTCCTGGCAGAGTTCCTCGAAACGGGCACATGTAAGGGAAGTGTAGAAGTCAATACCCTCATACAAGGAATCAATTTCGATCGAGGTCTGAGCAGCAGAAGATAAAGTACGCTTGGCACGTTCGCAAGCAGTACGGATACGACAAACGGCACGAGGGTTGGAAGAGAGATCTAGAAAACAGAGTTAGGGAATGAATTACATACGAGATAATTTTTTGAAAAAACATACCCTTTTTGTTCTTGCGCTTGAATTCTTGAATAAAGTGGTTGACCAACCTGTTGTCAAAGTCCTCACCGCCAAGATGGGTGTCACCAGCAGTGGCTTTGACTTCAAAGATACCTTCTTCGATTGTCAACAGGGAAACATCGAAAGTTCCTCCTCCCAGATCGAAAATCAAGACATTACGCCCGCCAGAAACCTTCTTGTCAAGGCCATAAGCAATCGCCGCGGCAGTTGGTTCATTGATGATACGGAGGACATTCATTCCGGATATGGTTCCGGCGTCCTTGGTTGCCCGACGTTGAGAGTCATTGAAGTAAGCGGGAACGGTCACGACTGAGTTGGTGATAGTGGTGCCAAGGAATGCTTCGGCGGTTTCTTTCATTTTGAGGAGGACCATCGAAGATATTTCTTCAGGTGACTAGATAACATGACAATCAGTAATTCATAAGATAAGCTGGGTAAAAGAACACTTACAAATTGTTTTTTCTCGCCGCGGTATTCAACCTCAATGTACGGCTTCCCCTCTTTTGAGAAGACCGTGAAAGGGAAGTGCTTCATATCAGCTTGGATTTCAGTGTCATCGAATTTATGACCAATGAGACGCTTGGCGTCAAAGACACTAATGGGAAAGTGTCAATAAAAGAGATTGAGAAAGATCAGTAAACGGACATACGTGTTATGAGGGTTCATCGCGACTTGGTTCTTTGCGGCATCACCGATAAGACACTCGCTGTCGGTGAAGGCGACATAGGAAGGCGTCGTTCGGTTACCTTGGCCATTGGCGATGATTTCAACTGGATCGTTTTGCCACACACCGACACACCTGCAAGAGAAAAGATTAGTTTTAATCGAACATTGAACGGAAAGAAGCGCTTACAAGTATGTAGTGCCGAGATTGATACCAATAGCTTTTGAAGAAGACATTCTGCGCGAAGTTTTGCACGGATGAGATAAAGACGAGTCGTCGACGAAACCAATTGTTTGCGAGACGATCCATGGCAAAACAATTCTTTGGTGCAACGGATTGTGGGTGAGATAGATTGTTGGCGAGACAGCAAGATGGATCATTGGCAAAACGGATTGTTGGTGAGATGGATTGTTGGTGTGAAGGATCGTTGGCGAAACGGATCGTTTGTTGGTGTGAAGGATCGTTGGCAAGACAGATTGTTGGTGAGACGAATTGTTGCTGAAACGGATCGTTGGTGAGCCGATTGTTGGCGAGACGGTGAGATGCATTGTTGGCGAGACGGTGAGATGCATTGTTGGTGAGACGGCGAGACGACTAACTTGCGGCACGGATTGCTGATGACGATACATTCGAAGATTTCGGATGGAGGGCTCATGCGATGGACCTGTATGGCGAGTTATTGGGAGGGAAAGATAAGCATGTTACTGAAAAATTAGGAACTTCGGAGTGTACAAATTCCAAATGTTCCTTGTTCCTTTTCCAACACTTCATGTAGGTAGTTTGTTTGCAAGAATATAGCTTAGTTGTGAGGAAAAGTAGCTGTCTGGCCTCTAGACTGGAAGAAGCACAAAAGTCTAGGGTGTGGCTGATGTGGGTCCTTGGGAAGTGCCACATAAGGATTGAGTAGGTTGAGGAAGGAGGGAGCAGATGTCGCGAGTTTGAGAAAGGAGGGAGCAGAGGTGATGGTGATGGTGGCGAAAAGCGATGTTGGGCTCGCGGCTTCCTTGGTAAGCTTCGGGTGGATGTGGGTGGCGCGGGAAGGCTGGTGATGGGGTGGCGTTAGGTAGGAGCACCTGCAAAATCGAGCAATATCCACTAGGTGAATTAAATGCACTCAAACCAGGGCCCGAAGGTAGGCATCGGCGAAAGAGGTCCCGGTTGGAATGGAGCCAACACGTCAGAAAGCATGGTCCCCAATTCGTCAACAGGATCGTCCACGAAGCTTCTGAAGCTAATTGTGCCCACGATAGGATAGATTCATCGCGGAGGCTGCAGTCGCTACCTGGTGAAGGGTTTGGTCGGAGGAAGGAAGGATCATCTTGGTTTTTAGGCGGGGTTGACAAGGCAGTTCGAAATGAATTGGAAGTAATGGTTTTGAGGGAGTTGCTGGTACAAATCTCGAACGATTACGCATGGTTTGCAACCTTGGCATGGCGGGCGTAGGTGCTCTTGGTGCTGCTATAGGAGCCAACATGATCTCTACATAATCTTCATCGTCGTTGCTATCAGCTTCAGTTATATGAGACATGTTTCCCGGGTTTTGTGCAGGAGGTTTTTCTGCCTTTGACCTCTGCTGCACATGGCGTACGAGCGGGGATCCAAGGAGCGCGGAGCAAACCGAGCCTTCTGAAGAGTCGGAAACATTATTTTTCTGAACTTTGACTGAATGTGTTCCCTGCGCACCTTCTGTTTTCCCTGGAATCACTGATAACGGAATTACTAACTGACATGTTACTCTTTTGCCTCTTCCTCCCTCCTCCGTTACATCCATTCTCACTCAATCACTCACTCATCCACTCCCTCACTCATTCTCAATCCATCCCTCCCTTTCTTCCACCCAGATCGCAGGCCACATGTCCTACCGCGTCTCCATCCCTGTCATCCTCGAAGAGCTCGGGTTCAAAAAAGGTGGTTTGACAAGGTGAGCGTCATTTCGTTTCGCATCGGGGTTTTGTGAACTGACTGACTGATGAATATCTATCTTTCTTTCACTTCCTTCACTTCTTACTCTACCCTTCTCTTTCAACCCAGGGACCAGACTTCGAAGGCGACCGCATCGTCCTCCCTTCCACCTCCATCTCCACCTCCACCTCCCACTCCCGCTCCATCCCCTCCACTAACCCTTCCCTCTCCTTCCCCACCTCCACCTCCCCTGACCAGGACCCCAACACCAACCTCTCATGGTTCGCCCGCCGAAAAGCGAAAGCCGCAGCCCAGAAGGAGAGGGAGCAGAGGTGAAAGGAGGCAGAACAGAGACGGAGCATGGCGTGTGTGCAGCGGCCGCCGAGTTATGCGAGTTGAGTGGGGAAGGAGGGGAAGGAGAAAGCCACAGTGAGTTTGGATGATGAAGAGCTTCCACTGAGGGAAGATACGACACCTCGACCAACAGGGATGGCTCGCCTACAGCCCGTGGGGATTCGTCTGATTCATGGTCTTCCACACCCACACCCACTTCAAACACCAACACCTCCTCCTCCTCCTCCTCCTCCTTTCCCAGCACCACCACCACCACTAGCTCCCTTGCCACAACAGCAATCCTTCCTCCTCTAACCTCCGACCACACCACATCCCCCCTCCCCAAAACCACCGGGTTCGATCTGGCTGCGATAAAAGCCGAGTTGAGGGAGTTGTCGAAGGGGGTGGAGAGTGAGGTTGGGTCTGTTCCCGCTGTGGAAGCACCTAGAATGGGAGGAAGGTTTCATTCCAAGGCCCTCCGTCCCTCCCACCCTCATTTACCCGATAATGATACCGCCTCTGATCCTCCTCATCCAACCCCCCTCTCAGTTCGTCCGTGTGCACGATCGGCATGTCCTGCCATCCGTCGTCGTCCGAGTCTGAGGTGGTGTCCCAGGTGGAGGAGGAGGGAGGAAAGGTGTCGATTGGGGAGGAGGGGGTGAGTGTTGAGGAGGAGGAGGAGGTGGTGAGTGTGGTGGATTTGGTGGTGGAGGCGGTGGTAGAAAACTGATGATTATTCGACATCCCAGATCTCATGTTGTTTGGAAGGTTTGACCACTTCTCTTAGTATCGTTGTTTCGCTTTTTGTTCGTTCCGTGTTTCCAACGGGTATCTATTACCACCCGTCGTTCGTTCCTTCCAACGGGTATCAATACATTTAACACTATCGCCTGACTGCAGTGTCATGATTAATGTAATTGTTATTGCTCCCAGACGTTTCGCGTGAGCCCAGAGGTGTTGCGTCGTATGTCCCTAGGTAAAAACCTCCGTGAGCAACATAGTTTTTTGCCTGAACAATGTATAGCACCTTCACACGACGATGTATACTCCTGTTCTCCTATACTCTCAATTTCTCCAGACTCGATTACGATGTATAGACACATTCGGTGTTTGTGGTGAAAAAGACGAGGAGGATAAGGATGCTGATGACGGCCTAGCCGGAATGGTACTTGCAGCCTTGACAGCCTTTACCATCCGATTTGGAGATGCGAAGAGCACTTGGTACTCCCAAGAGGAATTGGAGAATGAATTGCTGGTAGAAAAGTCGGCCCAGCCATTTTCGAGATGCTTTCTGAACCAAGGGTGAGGATTCGGGTTCGGGAGTATGAGATTTGGAGTTGTCACCGCTCGTTTTTGTTTTGGCAGCCGCACGCTGTAAGACCTGGGTCAGAATAGGTCTTAGAGTAGGTTTTTGGTATGGTGAGTTTATGTTGTAGCATGCTAGGAGCAGGCTGGAGCTCGAAGGGAGCTACGGAAACCGCGACCGAGGACGGGAATGACCTAGTGATGGCTAGAGTTGGGAGGTGCGACCCTTGAAGAGGTCCCTGTAAGGTCCAAGGAGGTCCCTAAGGCGTAGGTAGCGGAGGTGGAGGTACGGAACCTAGTAGCGTTGCGTAGGAGGAGTTGTACTCGCTAGAACGTCAACGTAGTATTGAATGGGTCGTAGAGAGAATAGGTATAGAGCGTGTGAGCTCCTAAGGGTGTATACGCCCGGGGTGGTAGGTTCCCGGGGACTGAACTCGAAGATGGTCGTCCTCGAGTGTGGGAGGTCATAACGGAGAAGCGATACGTCGTTCGACGTAAGAAGTAGCTTCGACGTTACCTAGATTGAGATCCCGAAGCTTGGGGAGCAATGGGGGAGCTCAAGGAGGTATTGGGGAGGTTGGCTCTCCAAGGCGTTAGGCGTTGGGGAGCTTCAGTATTGTTCGAGGGAGCTCGATGACTCACTCGGGTTGCTTAGACGTGAAGTGAAAGCGTATATTGGATCGGATAGGCGATTGTTGAGACAGTAACAAGAGTAAAGAGAAACAGAGATAAAGAGACTGAGAGTAAAGAGAATTCCGTACGGTTAGCAGGTACAAAGGGACAGGGACTGGACCTATGTAAAGGGTGTGTGTTCAAAATATACCAAGCTGGGGATTCGGGACATTGCGGCGCTACTTAAATAGGTACGGGAAGTGAACAAGAGGACATCTGGAAACATGAGGCAGCTTAGTCGAGGGAGGGAGGTAATCTAGATTAGTACTTAAAGGGGTTGATGGTTAGGGGGGTCTTGTATGTGTGTCAGAGTGGAGGACGTTTGGGTTACAATGCTTGGAGAGTGCATGGTGGTACTTGGGGAGGTATAGGGAGGTGTAGGGGAGGTATAGGGAGGTGTAGAGGGGGGACAGGATGTAGATGGGATGTATGACAACATATGACGGGTACTGAGACTGGTCTGGTTGTAGCCAGGGCATGACACACGCTGAGAAAACAGACTGATAGGCCGAGGTCGAAGGGCAGAAGACCGCGCCGGAACTGCAGATTGGGGGGTTGTTTTCGAAGGAGCAATAGAGGGTTCGTCTAGGGTTCGTCTGCGGAATTTCGTGTCAAAAGAGAAGCAGTGGCAAGTGAACTTCTTCGACGTGCAGTTATGGTCTTGGACTCTGGTGTACGTGGTCGTTTAGAAGGGGGAGGCGAAGGCCTGGTGTCAAGCAAGGCTCGTGGTTTGAGCCCACCAGTTTTGTTCATGTCCTTTCTGGTCTTCTTGGCTGAATCGTTATGAGGAATATCCTGCCAGCTTTACTGATGAGGACTGGCTAACCAAACATGATCAAAAATGCAAGAAAATAGTAGGGGTTATCTGAGTCTTAAAACTCGGTGGCGATTTGTGTCTGGTGAGTGTGGGACACTTGCGACAAATATTTATTTGGAATATTCAACGGGCTGATTCCTGGAACTCGATTGCTGTGTATCCATTGCACTCAATTGTCTCCTTCACTTTCAGATTGTATTCCTTTCAGCCTCAAATGAGTGTGGCCAGCTCAGTTGAGGCTTAAAGAAACACAAGTTGAATGTGTAACTTCTGTTAGCTCCACTAGCACTCTGTTGTGATGGTGTTGAGGCAGTATCATCCGTAGGATGGCCTGTCGGTCCTATTGAGAACCTTCAGGCAACTAACCTTAGCACTGTGGAGAAGGGAGGGTCACTGATGCTTTGGAGGGTTGGGAAGACAGTTCCATTCCACCAACATTGACAACTTTATTTGAGTATTTTTTGACATCAAATTTGAATTGCACTGCTGAAAATTCTCTAGTGTAAACCAAGAACAATTAACTACACTCTCAAACGTCTTTGATATAATCCATCAGTAACTCAATTCCTTCTTTCTTCCTGTGTTCTTCTATTCATCTCTCTTTTCTTAGGAACGGAGTGACATAGATCAAGAAATTGTCTTACCAGGTACATCTTCAATAATTCTCTGATCATGTTTTGTTATATTATCTGGTCTTATCACCAGTATAGGGTCTCAATGTTGTGGATAAATTTGCATAGCTGAGGATGCTAACTGTGTCAATATTTATCTTTCATTTCCGACAACTAGTAAGTGTTTTGAATCTTTTTTGAAATTCAATTAATTGATGATGCGACCCCATGTTCTTTCTCAGTATGTCCGTGTATGAGCCTAGTGGTTTCTGTTCTTTTAATCATATAATTATTATACTTTTTCAAACAATTGTATCAAGCTCTTCCAGTACATCAATGAGAGTCATTACTATGATGCTTTCTCATATCCTCTTATGCTATTGGTGGCAAATTGTATCTACAACATTCTGGAGCCTGCTATATAAGTATTAATCTATTGTTGCAGTCAATATTTTGTTCCAAGTCAAAGGGTGTTTAACATACCAAAAATTTATTCTATTTTGATTTCTTCTTGCAAGAATTTGTACTCTGCTTCTGTCAAAGGCTTCCGACAGGGGAAGGACACCATCAGAATACCAGCATCTAGTTCTGCATGAATATCCTTTGCCTAGAAAAAAATAAGCTTCACTGAATTTACTTCAAAAAAAATAAGTACCATTGTTGTTGCAGGGACAGGTAAAAACCTTAAAAATTCTCCATATTTTCGCTCTTGAGTTGTGAAGTGTGGAGGAAGACCATATCCACACTTCAAAGCCATTGAAGGAACACATGCAGGAGCCATCAAATTGTTTCCATCATCAGATGAGGTAGTTGTAGACCCTTTGCTGAGATGCCAATATGGGGCAATCGAGAACCCCCAGATTTGGATTCCCCGTTGGCCAATGACAGAGAATTGTTGACTATAGTGACATACAAATTCTCCCGGCAAACCCCAGGAAGCTCGATATACACCTGAACTCTGTTATGATCACCATCATAGTAGCAATCCATCTTCGGAACCATATATGTTGAAGAGTGTTTTCGCAACAACTGTATCATAGCCTCGAAATCAAGAGGTAGCCTGACAGGTACTGAACAGAGGGACTGAAGTTCAGACATGGGATCAATATGATATAGGTCTGTATTTCTTTGTCAATTATATATTAGCAGCAAGTCACACTGCCGACGTTCAGCAAAGCCAAATTGCGTTGAGCTGAGTTATGTTGCGTTGAACAAACGTTCAAATGCTAATTATATTGGGTGACCGTGAGAGGATGAAATACAAAGTTCAGTCTAAATATATTAAAGACTAGTTCATTTTTAGCTAACAAAACCTATATTACCATCATGAATACTGAAGCAGTTTTTGGCGGTACTAACATGAATTTTTATAAACAGGATATTTATACAGTTATAGTAACTAAATATTTACACAAACTAACTAACCATGCTCAAGCAGTATGTGCTGATTATATAGTAGTATAGCATCCAATAGCATCCAGCATCTGAACTAATAACCAATGATGAATAGCAGTCCTTGCATCTTTACATTCTGAGAGTGGGTCATAAGAGGAACAAAGAAGCTTGATTAAAAAAGAAGCAGGAATCCTGCAGGACCTGGTGCATGTTTTGAAAGAGCAAGTTCCGGATCCAATGTATCTGTCATGTTCCTCATTTGGGGTGGTGGATGAAATATAATGTGGGTCACTATCCTCAACAAGTATAACCTGAAATTATTATTATCAAGAGACAAGGCAATGTAGAAAAAAATTTCATACCCGAATTGGGTTTCCTTCTTGTATAATCCTTGGTGCTCCTGTAGTAGACCAGCATAATAATTTCAACCGGAAAGTGGAAGAAGTGATTTCAGCAAGATTAATCTGTTGATTGAACCTGTCTCGGATTGCATGAAGAAGCTGAGGACAAGGAGCACCAGTTCCCTCCAGGAAATCATTGAATATATCCTCAAAAATTTTGCCCTCGAAAAAAGGTCCTGCTTCAGCAAAAACATCTGCAAGCTCATTCAGATGAACTGCCTCCAAATCGACTTTGATTTCAAAGCTCAAGTCATTCAGGTCTTTAATGACTGAGGTTTCTGAACTCTGGACAAACTCCTCTACCCCTCCATAAAAGCTGCGAACAATCTAGAGCTTGTATATTGATAAGTGAATCAGTTCAGAATTAAACTAACTTACATCATAAAGATCCAGTGTTCCACCAACACAACTTAGACGAAAGCCATGAAGAAAGGCAGTAAAAAATGGATTTCCGACCCCAACTGGACCAATCATTGCATTATGAAGCATTTCATATGCCAGACTCCGATGACCAGCAAATGTACGACCATTCAGTGCAGTCACCTAAGTCTATCAATCAAGAACAGCTATATAAGATGAAATGCCAACTCACCTGAATATTATGATAAGATGCAAAATGTGACACGAATTGCTGTACATCATCATCAGGTCCAATATGCAGCCATTCATCCAAAGTGAGACCCAAGGATGGGAAATATTGAAAAACCAAATCCCGATGGAGACTTTGTAATTTTGAATCATTGAGGAGATAAATTAAGAGTAGAGGATTGAGATGACCAGGATAATGACCATATATCAATGCCAAAGCTGTGACTGCACCAAAAATAGTCAATTCTTCCTTTTTTGCATCGGATATATGAGCTGAGGCAGTTTGGGGAAGTGTTATGAGTGTAGTATAAGCATCCCAGATAGGTGTGCAAAATTCGAATTCTTGAGTTGCGAAGTATTCGTCAAATAATGCATTCAGGACAGACTGTTCCAGTCCAGGACCTGAAGTGACATATTCTTGCTCTTCAGTTGCAGTAATCCGTAGCCTGTAGTAATAAGAATAGTTCAAGAATGCAGCATATAAGTTAACTTACTGAAAAAAATGGCGGTTTGGTGAAAGTACAACATCCCACTTCCCAGAAGAAATAGCTGACTTGATAACATTTTTGAAATCACTGGCTATTTCATCTATACTGTTACCCTTGACTCGGAAGCCAGGACAGTCAGACCCAAAATAATCGCGGTAAAGTTGTCCCACAGTATCAAATATAGCTTTTGATCGTTCCATATTGTAAAAGGTTGGAATTGAATCCAAAGCCTTTGGCTGGGACCAGGGCTTTTCCCAGAGTTTTGCAGGAATAGTTGAACCAATTCCTAGATGATGAATTTCTGAAGTCTAAATCATGATTACAGAATTATCAATAAGTGGACCAGAATTGATAGTGATAGATTTACAATATTGGATACTGGTGCTTGTTGGATGTTGGGTAGCTGCAGCATAAAAAACAATGTGTTAGCTTTTTATATAGATATGCTATCAAATATGGTCCACCCACAGTGGTTGACATATTACTCTCAGGTCTGCTTGCAGAAGGTGCAGCACTAGTACTAGCAGAAGACCCTTGAATGCCATTGGGTATCAATCCTTGAGCAATAATCCTGATATCCTAAAAAAGAATTAGTGAGAAAAACTAAAGTTTGAATATCCTACTTGCTTCATTATCTTCACTGCTATCATCCAACTCTTCACATGACTCTTCCATTTCTTCATCCTCCTCTGTTGGAATTTGAAAACTAGCATCACTGTCATGGGCAAACATTTTGTAGATCCTTTTTGAAAGGCACCGATGGGTGCGGATATTGACATCTTGACCTAAGTGCACATTGGATAAGCTGAACTGAACTTCGAAGGGGTGATTACGAATAACTAAAAATGTGGCTTAGTTTTCAATTTTAGAATATTTGCAAGTCAAAAACATACTAGCATGAATTTGGAAACGATTACGGCCTGAAACAGCCCATTTATCAATGGCAAAGTCTTTGGTGGGTCATTGTTGCTGGAAACGATACTGTAGTTAGTCTTGGTGCCATATAGACACCAGTAGCTCTTCTACGATTGGTAAATGCCAGAAGCTGCAATGGCAAACGCTCATGACCAATGAGAGGAATATTGATATCTATAAGTGCTTCTGGCGTATATTTTTCACGGATCTGTGTGGTAGCATAAGCAAGAATATCATGAATCAGTGTTGTTGTTGGGAGATAATTGAATTCGAAGTATAACCCCAGCTGGCCAAGGATCAGCTTGAAGCTTTCAGCATTTCTGTGATAGATATAAGGCTGTCTTGGTAATTTAAATTGCTGTATAGACCAATTAGACTGGTTGACAAAGTAAATTAAAGATAAAATACACTGTACATTTTGAACTGAGGTAGGTGGCATAGGTGGATATACCAAAAGATCAACATTGGCAACCTCAATCCCCCCTTCAGCTTGACTAATGCAGTCTCAAACTGTTGGTGCTAATGGTTGTCCAATACTTGGTGGCTTTGTAGCCTTTCCTCTATGCTTTTTTGGTGGATCCCAAGGCAAAGATATACTGGCATGCTCCAGACGGGTCTGGTTAGAGTGTGCAATAGTGGTCATACTAGGGAAGCCAGATGAAGTTGTTACTCGAGGATGGCCTTGAGTTGGAATTGTCCCGACCAAGCCAGAACCAGTACTTGGAGTGCTTCTCAAACTTGAGAGCATCTGTAAGCTGCTGTAGGGACGGCACTGAGAAGGTGGTGGTAGAAAAGCAGTATGATCTGATAACAAAGGAGGCTGAGGCTGGGATCCCTGAGCTGTAGAATCTGATGGAACAGATGGTGAAATTGGCTGAGAGGACGAAGATGAAGCCTGAATAGACTGATTTAAGGCTGTGCTAGGATGAAATACAGATGACTGCAAGGGAACCATGCCAGACAGTTGAGAAGATAGAGGCACTAATGGCTGAGGAGACAAAGATGGGGCCTGAATAGGCTGGTTTAAGGTTGTGCTAGGTTGGAGTACAGATGACTGCAAAGGAACTCTCCCAGACAGCTGAGAAGATGGAGGCAGCGATGGCTGAGATGAAAGAGACAAGGATTGCTGAGTTGATGGAGGGTGATGCATCAAGTTTGGAAGTTGAGAAGATAACACTGAGCCGGCTGCTACTGGCTGTGAATGAAAGTTCATCAGTTCCCGATAGCAGCTCCCCAAATAGGCGATATGCCTCAGAGCTCATCTAAAGTAGAGTCAAGCCTGAGATCTAGTGGCAGTCAAAGGGGATGAAAACTTGGTATCGACAGCCAGTATTGTATCTTATATAGATTCTACCAACTGCTTACTGAATACTGCTACATTAGGCTCGCTGGTATGATGTATTAAGATCTTAAGGTATCAAAGGAGGAAACCTAAGGTACGTGAACAGTACACTGAAGCGCCATTGATAAAACAAAGGTCGCACACTGATCCCACACTGATCCCACACTGACCATGTTACTCTATCACCTACATCACATTAGACTTCAGGAGGATATCCATTAAACTCACTTTCAAGGCCTATAAGATGTAGATAAAATAGGTGTTAGCAATTGGAACTTGATAGTAGGATTTACCAAACTGAAAAATATAACAAATTGGGAAGCATAGACAGTAGAAAAAAGGAGTTTAACTAGACAAAGATCAAGTTGGAGTAGACACAGGTCCAGTAACGACTAAACACAGATCATGTGCTCTTAGCAAGGCAAGTTGATTTGATTATAGTAAGGTTCCGATTTTTGCACGAAATCTGCCGTCATACGTTTTTCTAACTTTCATTCTACATCTGGATCGCGTCCTATAGCCCATCATGTCTAGTGGACCCTCCTCAGATGAGCAACTCATTCAGGCTATTCTGTCTGCAACTGATATTGTAACGATAAAACATCGCGGTATCGATGACGCCTCTCAGTCAACGTGATCTCCTTCCCTGTACGACTTGCACTTACCGAAGCAACTTCAACTCAGAATGCTCCAATTAGGAATATCATCTTCAACCGTGTATGTCCCTGAAGGTGACTCTTCACCGCCTGCTCAGCTAGCAGGCTCTGAAGAGGACCAGTTCCTTAAACGGCTTTGGCAACAACCGGCAATACTAGAGCTTCTTCGTGGACCTCGTGGTGTCAATTTGAGACAGCAATGGTCTGCACAGCTCAACTTTCTCATTGCAATAGATTTCATTGACGAAGAAAGTGTTGTGTTCGCTGAGAACACTGTCTCCATGGTTATAGCAGACCTATTGGCTCTTGTGGTGGTTGATCTATCCGACATCCAGTTCGAACACATGGGAAGATGGAGACTTCTCTCACCTTATTCTAGTCGAGAGAAAGAAACAAAGGCTGATTTATTGTTTGGGCTGCATTTGGAGGATACAATCAAGCAATTCGATGTCTGTTAAGCTATATCAAACTCAGTTGCTAGTAGATCAACTCGTATATACCTGTTAAGCTATATCAAACTACGGTACATTAGTATTTATGTCTGTATCATAGGCTAGGGCTCACCTCAGTTGCTAGTAGATCACCTGAGGTGAGTCGAGGTGTGCGGAGTGTGTGATCTAGGTAAAACTGTATAGTATAAAGTAATAACGCCGTCTCGGGTATGTAGTCCCCGGACGGTTCAGTAGTACGTACGGAGGAGTTCCCCAACAATGTCAAGCTGTCCAGTCTTGAGGGGTACCAGGCAATATGGCCATTGGTCGAAGATCTCAATCTGACTTACATGTGATGCATCACTAGCATGGAGTGTAAAAACATTGCTCTCGGTGATCCTAGAGGTTACCTTATGCTTCTCCTCCTTACTCGACTCATGACAGATGGAAAGGTCACGGAGTCCTGGCCACGGTTGGACTGCAGTGGCTGCCAAGAGTTCGCTGAATCCCATGCTGCATTAGCAAGAGATGCCGCCTCAGTGCAAATCCCTGATGATGATCCTGGTCGAGAGCTCGGTATAATACCCACTACTAACCCTGTGGTTTTTCGTGCCGAGTTCAATTGTCTTTTGGCTTTGATTCCTCCAAATACTATCACTGCCAATGCTAGTGACTCTAAGAAGACGGTCGGCCCACCTTGGAACCAGAGTCCTTGGTACAACACAGTTTACAAGGAAATGAAAAAGCTCTTGATTGAGTTGGGTCATCCAGATACCCAATAACGAGCTTGCCTCGTTTTTGTGTGAAAGAGAAAGGAAGGAATCTAATGGGCACTCCAACCAACCAATCTAATACACAATATGCGAGTTCACTGCTATCAAATTTATTTAATAGCAAGGGGTAGCGTTGGCAAAGGTTCCGCAAAGCTTTGAGAGTGTTAAGATCATGCACACCGTGTAACCGTGCCAAAGGTCACAGAGTGTCTAAGTGCGGAAGACGAATGGGACAGTAGTGAAGTTATTAACAACACCGCCGTTACGCCGTTAGTCCCCGGAGGTCAAGAGTATAAGAGGGAGGAGCTAAGTAGCAGCCACGTCGGAGCGGCGGTATCACCGGTGACAAGGAGTGAACCAAAGAACGTATAAGTCCTAAGGTAGAGTAGAGAGTACTTCAAGGCAGTGAGCCTGAAGACTTAGAGGAGCACAGAGTTAAGGAGGGAATCTAAGTCGATAATTAAACTGAGGAACTACAGTAGTGTACAAACAGTATTTATATCTACGGAGCGGCGCAGCGGAGTGGAGCGCCAGACTAGCTACTAGGAGTTATACGTGTAGTCCTGCAGGGTAAAGTAAAAGACAATAAAGAGGGACTAGAATGAAAGGGTATGTGTAGCGAGAAAGAACAATAAGGAGAAGATTACAATAAAGGTGGATCTTCGGAATACCGAGCGGCAAAGTGGAGGCCCGAGGCATGGGCTTGACAGTATCCCCCTCTTAGGCTTGAGCCCTCGAAAGCCATTAATACCGAGAGTTGATTTGTCACCAAGGAAAAATTTTAAAAGCCGTCAGCATCGGGAATTTCTTCGATCAGTCAGCAGAAAAATTTTCGCTAGTACACCGTACGCCGATTACAATTTGAAGTTTGGCCTGGTCCGTGCGCAGTTTTGATCCTATAAAGGTGGGCGGATTTTTGCCTTGAACTTTCATCTCCAAAAATCCTAAGTCCAATGTCTCCTAGCCAAACCACAACCCGGACCACTACCACCGTCGGCTCCATTCCTATCACTGGTGGGGCCACCAATCCAACCTCGGGTCCGACTCGCCCTTCGTCGCCGGATTCTTCTGACGAGGAGCATCGCCTAGAATTGCAGTTGGAATGTGCCCGGGAGAAGAAACGACAGGCCAAGGAGAAGAAAAAGGCCGAGGAAGAGGCGCAGCGGAGGGCCGAAGAAGAAGCGGCGAGGCGGGCTGCTGAGGAGGAGGAGAAAAGAAGAGAGGAGATCGCTCGGGCCGAGAGTGCCAAGAAAAAGGAGGAGGAGGCTGCGGATAGAAGGAGAAAGGCTGCAGCAGCGGCGGCGGCGGCTCGTAGCCGTCAAGGACCTTCTCCGGCGGAAGCCACTACCTCTACTCCTAGAGTGGAGGTTGAGATTCCCCGGATGGTGAAGAAGGGGAAAGGAAGAGCAAGGACGGAGGTAAGTAACCGAGTTTTCAAGCAAGTGACTTTACTTATTTCGGTTTGATAGGCTTCCGGCGGAGACCCGGATGACGGCGACGACGGCGATGACGATGGTGAAGACGATGAGGAGGAAAGAGCACCCTGCAAGCGGTGTCTCCACAAGAAGATTCCCTGCTTGGAGCAGGTAGGGAAGAGAAGCACCGTGATATGCAAGGCATGTCACGATGCAAAGGTGAAGTGTTCGTATTCAGGCCGGCCAGTACAGGTGAAGCGGGAAGGAGGACCGGGCGGCGAGAGGATGGCCGTCATGGAGAGCCAGTTGGCTCAATTGATGGCTGACAACCCGGCCTTGAGGGAAGCCACCTCAAGGTCACATCAATACTTACGGCAGCTCCTGCGGCGACAGGATGAAGATCATGCCCGGCTCATCGCCATTGACACCAGGGACGCCATGAGGGGAACGGCGATTCCAGGGCCGTCGAGGTCGGTCTCCGAACGGCCGAGAAATTTGAAGAGGAGAAGGATCATGGAGAACAGCGAGGAAGAAGAAGAAGAAGAGAAGGAGGAAGAGAAGATAGTGGAGAAGGAGAAGAGGAGATGGAGGAGGGAGAGAAAGAAGGGGGGGCGCCGGCGCCGAAGAAGGCGAAGACGGCGGCCTCTGAGAAAGGAAAGGAGAAGGAGGTGATGGAAGTCGATTAGCGGACTTCGGACTTCGGCCTTCGGCCAATTTTTTGTACTCTTCTTGTAGCCTTCTTGTATCCCTATCTTGCTGTATATTTTTGCTTTTTGGACTTTTGTATATAAAAAAATGTTAACGCAATTTTTGAAGTCGGAAAGCGAATGGGCCGCGAAGCGGCGTAAGAAGTAATTAGTTTTGAAGTATAAGTAGCTTAAGTGTGCTTGAAGAATAAGTAAAATAGTAACTAAGAAACAAAGTAAGCAATTTAAGAAAGAGAGGTAAACACTCAATTTGCTATCATCGTGTTTACCCTCTAAACACACGAAGTAAACTTCGGCGGAGCATGGCAAAAACGGGGAAAGGAATAAAATGATTTTTTGTGATCAAGGTCCAGGCTTGTGAGGGTATTGGGCGTGGAATGCCGGTACAAGTTCGTCAGCATGTAGTTCATCAGCAGCAACCCAAGAAAACTCATCGTCGGTACCTTCGTAACCGGCCCACCGAATGTAATAACGTAGAGGACAACGTTTGTACCTTCTATCCAACTTGGAGTCAAGGATTTCGGCCACGTTGTATTCCTCTTCACCATCAACTTCGATTGGAGGTGGAGGAGATTGAGTTCGATTCGGAAATAAGTTCGGCGTAACCAGCTCCAGCTGTGAGACGTGGAATACCGGGTGAATACGGTGAAGATAATCCGGGAGCTTGAGTTCGTAAGACAAAGTACCAGGTCGACTGATGACCTTGAAAGGACCAAGATATTTTTCTGAGAATTTTTCAGTAGGACGAGTAGATCGAATGTGCTTAGCAAGAACAAAAACTTCGGAACCGATCGGGAACTCCGGGTGCGAGATTCTTTTCCTGTCAGCTTGTTCCTTGTAACGAGACTGAGCTAAAAGGATTTCCTCTCGAAGGAAAGCGTGGAGTTCATCAAGGTTGACGACGAAGTCTCTAGCAAGATCAGACTTCATGTCGACCTCGGGCCGAACGGTGATATTTGGGTGGTATCCTTTGTTCGCGAAGAATGGAGTAATACCTGTGGAAGCATTGGGAGCGTTGTTATAGGCGAACTTGGCGATCGGAAGTAGCGGTGACCAGTCATCTTGTTGGTAGGAACAATAGATCCTGATGTACTGCTCGAGAGTCTGATTGACACGCTCGGTGACACGCCTAAATTTTGGCTAGACGTCTATGCTGTGAATTGTGACATTTTCACGTATAGATCCGTATCAAGAGGACTGTAATTGAGACCCAGATTGACAGTCAAAGTCAATACTGAATCAGTCTAATAAGTTGAAGGGACCATATACCCACACTACCACAAGTTGGTTAGTTTACCCATCCCCGATACTACCTTCGGATAGCAGTCTACCTGTTTGTCAAGCAGGATTATACCAGACTCGGACTACATCCGAAGGATGACCATTCACGTATGACATACCAAGGGTATTCTTATTGGACCTTACACTGGCAGGAGTTTGGAAGAACTTACTCAAGTGACCATGAACCGAGGATTGACTCGAAATGACTTTCTAGAACTCAGGAATCATCAAATACTCCTTCTAGAACGAGATCATGCATTAATTTAAAAGACTGCGATTTAGTCTAATAGACCAATCAAGTTGCATGGTTGAGGAAAATGACTAGAAGAACGATCGGAAGACTGCGAGGCTCCGAAGACATATCAAATGAATGTCAAAGGAGTCCTGACGTAGAAAATAATGAAGAATACAATTAAATGAATACTATGCTTAACTCCCTTGATAGAGTATAGGCACAATGGGTGTCTATTGAAAGAGAGAAGCAATTAGTTTAATCCAGATGAATCAGATTGATAGGATTAGAATCGAGGAGAGCTGATTTGCCTCCGGACGAGGTGACAAACGATCAAAGTAAGTGTTGAACCGTATTAACGGTTGAGCACCATTCGAGTCATTCTCCAAAACAATTAAATTAAATAAATAACGAAGTACCTACCTATGTTTGGAGGTATACTTGAATCTTGGAACCAGTTATGGACCAAATAAGGACATGTAGATTCAAATTAAATGGTATCTGACCGAGTGTAGAAGTTTCCTTGCGGTTCCGAATGTTTATTGTATTAAATTAATTGTACTGTGCGACTCTATATTCTGTATGTATAAATAGCGATCCGATGTATCTGGAATAGAAGTGATTTTGGGACGACGTTGCAGTGCTAATCCGTAAAAAGGAAAGACACACTCCCGCCAGACTGAAGCCTCTTCGCTAGCAGCCATTCGGGCCCGGCACTTGTGAGTATAGGAACGTCGTGTTCTGCTCCTTGTGACTGCGAGAAGTATATCCAGTTGTTGGGTATTCTTCGAACTTAAGATCAGTCGTTGGTCTTAAGGGCAAATCACGCTGTGTGGTTGTGCCAGCACATAGTTCTAGCCCTCCGTAGGGGTCTGTGTGTTTCGGTTTTAATTTACTTTGATTCAAAAACCCCAATTCTTGATATACCCAAATCAATACAAACCACAGCACGAATCGTGCTGAATCTACCTTGATCAAAGGAATATATCGAATCCTTAGAACGATTCAAATAGATTGATCAAAGCTTCTTACTTAGCTCTCAAAGCTTTGCGGAACCTTTGCCAACGCTACCCCTTGCTATTAAATAAATTTGATAGCAGTGAACTCGCATATTGTGTATTAGATTGGTTGGTTGGAGTGCCCATTAGATTCCTTCCTTTCTCTTTCACACAAAAACGAGGCAAGCTCGTTATCGGTCTGCCCATCAGCTTCCGGATGATATCCAGAGGTATAGTGAAGTTCCATGGAGAGCGCTTTACCGAGGGCCCGGAAAAACGCCGAAACAAATTCGGAACCACGATCAGAAGTGACATGATTAGGAACACCATGTTTAGAGAAGACATGAATAACAAAAAGCTCAGCTAATTGTTCGGACGTAATGGTGTCGAAAGTAGGAATGAAAATAGCTTGCTTGGAAGATCGATCCACAACGACGAGGATAGCGGTATAACCATTCGACATTGGCAGTTGCTCAATGAAGTCCATGGAGATGGAATCCCATGGTCGGACCGGAACCGGTAGAGGCTTCAACAACCCGTAAGGCCGATGACAGCGAGGTTTGTTGCGACCACAAACAGTGCCAGAGGTGACATAGTCACGGACGAAGTCTCTGACCTTGGGCCAGGTGTATTGACGACGTACAGCTTCTAGAGTGCGGTTCTGGCCAAAATGGCCGGAGAGTGGATGATCGTGAAAGTAACGGAGAACTTGAAGGCGAAGGTTGCCGTGATTAGGAACATAAATACGGTCGTCAAGGCGTAGTAGCTTGTCACTACCTAAGCTCCAACGTTCATTGGAAGGATCTTTTGCAAGTTCCAGACCAACAATGGAGCTCGGATCGGCGGGAAGGGTGAGGATGATTGCTTGGTGTAGGGCTTCGATATCCATGATAATCGAGGCTCGTAAAACCAGGCCTTCCAAGAAGGTAGCTCGAAGAGACGCAGTGAGTTGTTTGTTAGTAAAGATAGGACGGAAGTTATGAGGGTTCACTTGGGCGTAGCCGATATCCCCCTCTTTAGGGTAGACGTCCCAGCGTCTAGTTATCGAGTCAGGTTTCTCGCCGAGTTTCCCCAGCCGGAAGCGAATGACCATATTAAATTGATGTAAAAATTCTGACCATCGGACCTGTCGGCGGGTGAAAACCTTGGTAGTAGAAAAATACTCAAGATTTTTGTGATCGGTGACGACGTCCACCGGATCACCCGAGCCTTCCAGATAGTGACGCCAAGCTTTAAAGGCCTCGAAGATGGCCAGTAGCTCTTTGTCGTGAGTATCATAGTTGAGTTCAGCCGCATGAAGCGTTCTGGACAGGAAGGCTAGAGGATGAATTTCACCATCAGCATATTGGATGGACAGAATAGCCGCAATGGCGTAGTCGGAAGCATTGGTCTCCACAATAAGTGGGCGATTCGGCTCCCAATGGGCCAGTATCGGTGCAGAAGTGAAAGCGATTTTGAGATTTTCGAAGGCCTCTTGACAGCTGCTGTCCCAGATCCAGGGAGCGCCTTTTCGGGTAAGCCGAGTCATCGGCACAACGATATCGCTATAATTATAGATAAAACGACGATAGAAATTTGCAAAACCCAAGAAGGACTGAATGTCCTTAACCTTCCTCGGGACCGGCCACTCTAGAACTGTCTGGACTTTCTCTTTGGACATGGTTAATCCGTCGGGAGAAAGAATGTAACCCAAATACTCAACAGTATCCATATTGAACTCGCACTTCTCGGGATTGGCGTAAAGCCGATGATGGCGAAGTCGCCGAAGAACCTCCTTGACGTGTTCTTGGTGTTCTTCTGGCGTATCAGAATAGATCAGAATATCGTCCAGATAGACGATAACACAAACATTGAGCATGTCAGAGAAGATGTCATTAACAAACCGCTGGAAGGCCGCAGGGGCGTTCGTAAGGCCGAACGGCATAACCTTCCATTCGTAGGAGCCGTATCGGGTCCAAAAGGTGGTTTTCCATTCATCACCTTCAGCAATTCTGACAAGATGATAAGCATGAGCGAGATCCAATTTGGTGTATATTTTAGCTCTTTTCGGAGCGTCGAGAAGATCTGATATGAGTGGGAGTGGGTAGCGATCCTTTTTGGTGATACGATTGAGTCCTCGGAAGTCGACGCAAAGGCGAAGTTTGCCGTCTTTTTTTGGGACGAAAAGGACCGGGGCGCCATGAGGAGAGGATGATGGGGTGATGGCACCAGTAGCCAGCTGTTTGTCAATAAAGTCTTTAAGGGCGACTAACTCCTTTTCAGACAAAGGGTAAATACGGCCGAGAGGCGGCGAAGCGCCTTCTTCCAAGTCAATCTTCAAGCCGTAAGGTCTGTGTTCAGGAAGAGAATCTGCAGCAATCTCGTCAAAGACGTCTGCAAACTCAGCATACTCTGCTGGAATGGAAGGAGGAAGTGGAGGGACAGTAGGAGCGGTGGAGGAGCAGTCGGCGGCGCGGGCCGCGACCTCAGAGTGAATAGCACGAAGAAGGATAGGTTCCATACCAGCGTCCTTGCAAGCCCTGTTAAAGACTGCAGCACTGACAAGTGCAATGTCGACCTCGGGAGTTTCCAGCTGAGCAGCAAATTGCGAGACCGTAGGGTAAGAATAGATGGGTTCAAAAGGGAATTTGGACGAAAGGGGCTTGGCCCGTGAGGTCCGAGAGCGGGAGCGGGAGCGAGAGCGAAGTGAGTCCCCAGGAGGGGTCTCCAGAATTGTCGGTAGAACCGACGGCGAAAGTTCCGGTAGCGGAACAGCGACCTTTGCAACAACGGGGTTGATAGCAGAAGGCACAGACGTCTGTGGAGAATCAAAGTGTGAAGTGTTATGGAACGTAATGTTTCGAGATGCCCAGTCAATCAACAGATTGTAGCGGGATAAGAAACTGTAACCTAATACTGCTTTACAAGATGAATCTAAATGAGTAACATAGAATGGTAATAGAAGCAGCTCGCCGGAAGGAAACCGAACGGCGATATTCGCCATATCGGTAATGGGTTTAGAAGACAATGAACCATCAAAAAGACGAAGATTAACAGGAGAGATTTTGGTCGTAGGAATAGAGTTCTGAGAAACATAACGAGTATCGATGAAAGAGTCAGTAGAACCAGAATCAACAAGAGTAGGAAATTTGAGAAGAGCAGAGATGGGTTCGGCCGAATCGGATAACGAAAATTCAGTAGTTAATGATATTACAAGAGAGCGTTCAATAGAGGAAAGAGCGGACGCGTTGAGATATAACTCCCCAGGTGAGGTACGAACCTGATCAACGCAGCTCCCGTTTTGTACCGGGGAACAAGAGCTGCGGATTAGTTTTCCGAATCCTCTTCAACAACCTCAATGGTTGCTTCGGGGGTTTCTTCAACCTCGGCAGCGCGGCCCTTCGACTCTCGGGCCTTTCGCTTGTTGCAGTCAGCAATCTGATGCTTACCACCACAGAAGAGACAAAGATTGTTCTTCATCCTTCTTTCCCGTTCGGAGGGAAGTACCTTACCATCTGCTCCTAGATGGTTGAACGCGGGGTGCTGACCGCCGGACTGGCCGGAATTCAAAGAGTGCTGGGGCTTACCATTGTTGTTAGGCTTACCACCAGAGAAGGGTTTGGGTTTCGGCGTGAACGGCGCCGAAGAGCCCGAAGGCTGAGAGTTGTTGTGCTGGTTAGTAGAACCAGTCTTGAAGTCCGAGGAACCCTTCTTCGGGTTCCGAGCAATAAAAGGCTTACCAGCCTCACGCTTCTTGGTTTCTTCGCATTTCCAGTAACGGTTGTCAATACGAAGAACTTCCAGACAATAAGCGGCGAGCGTCGCCGGCTCGGACAAACGCGCCATTTCGTCCTTGATGCGTTCAGCCAGGCCTCGTCCATAAGCCCATTTCAGGGCGGCAGAATCCCAGTTGGTGCTAGCAGCCAGGGTGTTGAACTGGATGTTGTACTTCCGGATGTTCTCGGTTTCCTTCATCTTAAGGTTACCAAGGGCGTCCTCGGCCTCGCCTTGGGCGTCGTAAACGCCGAAATTGTCCTGCAGCTCCTTTACAAGGGCCGTGAAGGACGACGTCCATGCCGGCAGCGAGTCGAGATCCGGATCGAGGATATCAGGGACAAACCATTCTTTGGCTGACCCACTGAGATAGGAAAGAGTATAATTCACCTTCCGTTGGTCGGTGAAGTACTTTGGACGGTCATTGAAGACCAGAGCGAGATTGACGAAGAACGTCTTAAGTTTTCGGGGGTCCGAACTGTCGAATACCTCGGGCTCCTTGACCTTGCTCTTGGATTCAGAGCTGTCAGAGGGACGGCCGAGTGCGGCGAGGACGGTACCGAGGGTTTCCATAGAAACCTTAAACCCCGAGAGGAGATCCAACATAGCTCGTTGCTCGTTGGGGATGTCAGGAGAGTTGGAGGAACGAGGTCCACCAGGTCCACTGGGACCGCCGGGACCGCCAGGACGGTACCGAGGGTTTCCATAGAAACCTTAAACCCCGAGAGGAGATCCAACATAGCTCGTTGCTCGTTGGGGATGTCAGGAGAGTTGGAGGAACGAGGTCCACCAGGTCCGCCGGGACCGCCAGGTCCACTGGGGTCACCAGGCTCACCACGCGGTAAACCGCCGGAGTCGTCATCCAGGTCATCATGATTATTGTCGGCACCCGGATCATCGGGGTCGACAGGAGGGTCTTGATCGTCGTGATCACCAGTATCCAAATCGAAATGTGGAGGTGGGTCACTGTCAGCGACTGGTTCTAGTAACGGATGTCACCAGGCGTCACACTCAAGAAAACCTCAAACAGCAGGGCGATAAAGGAAACAAGCAAAGTTCTGGGCTAAACCAGGTAGAATAGACGAGATCAAAGCTAAGGAAATACAGCAAGTAACTACAGCTTATATACGAGTAAACAACCCTCCGCCCTACTAATGCCCAACGCCCTGGGTTAGTGGTAAACATGAGTAGAACATAAGTAAAGCAATGTGTAAGTAATGAAAGCTCGATCGTCATGCTGTATATGTGTTGTGAGACTGCTGTGTTTAATATAAGTAAATGAAAAGCGCATGTTGTATCAGTAAGCATAAATAATAGGTCAGGTGACAAGATAAGACAAGATATAGGATAAGGGAGATAGAAGATAAGACAAAAGATAAAAGACAAGATAAGGAAAAGATAAGATGAAAAAGAAGTGATCGTAACAGTCACGAGAAGATTCAGAAGCAGCTCTGCGTTGGGGTTGTTTCCCCGTACGGCGAGCGATGGCTTGGAGGATTGGAGAGTCAATTCGAGTAGTAGACCGGCCCGAGCCGGAGCGACCACGGGGGGTTGTCCACGGCGAGGGGTCAGGACTTGGACAGGTTGTCCGTCACCGGTATACAAGGTGCTGTACTCAAATTGCTGATCTTCTTCCATGGCTTCAGGAAGAGTCGACGTAGTAGGAACTGTGGCTGGACCGAAACCGCGATTACGGCGACGTGGTTGACCGATGGCTGAAATAGATTCGGAAAAAGGGGCGAAAGATTGGGCTGTGGTGAAGAAAGTGTTTTCTTCGGAGTTAGCTCTAGATTGAGCTCGAGTTTTCGGAGGCATAAAAATGATATGTCAGTACGACGTTAACGGATTGAGTTTAATTATACTGTTAAGATCATGCACACCGTGTAACCGTGCCAAAGGTCACAGAGTGTCTAAGTGCGGAAGACGAATGGGACAGTAGTGAAGTTATTAACAACACCGCCGTTACGCCGTTAGTCCCCGGAGGTCAAGAGTATAAGAGGGAGGAGCTAAGTAGCAGCCACGTCGGAGCGGCGGTATCACCGGTGACGAGGAGCGAACCAAAGAACGTATAAGTCCTAAGGTAGAGTAGAGAGTACTTCAAGGCAGTGAGCCTGAAGACTTAGAGGAGCACAGAGTTAAGGAGGGAATCTAAGTCGATAATTAAACTGAGGAACTACAGTAGCTCATTCTATCAATTTATTTGCACGCCTGCTACCAATTGTAACAGTTTAGCGCTCGATTTGAATTGAATACTTTTTCGGTATTCATATCACGTTTGAAAATTTAATTCACAATCTTTTAATCATCTATTCACAGAACGAGCTTCCATTTCACGGAGAGCTGCTCTGACGTACCCGCTGATTCAGTGTGTACGGTTGTTTGGTTCGGGGCACGGGGTTCAACAATTTTTCTCGTTGAAGTCCGTTTTCTCCCTTTATTTCTTTCATCTTGTTCGTCAAAATGGCTTCAACCTCGAGTCAAACTCGAGCTTCAGCCTCTTCCATGTGTTTACCATGCTCTCTAATGGAGGCCCAGGTGATGCTTGCGGGTATCTCGTTTAAATCTACTCTGCCTCTTTTCTTTGAAAGCGCTGTGTTTCAACGACTTCAACAAGGCGATTACTCCCCTCCTATCATTGATTCAAATAACTCTCCGGATTACGATGGATCTGGTCCCTTCCCGCATTTTCGTATCCTCGCTCTTTAGTTCCATTCTGTTTCCCTTTCAAAACTTTGCGCTCTTTGTCAGTAGCATCAGGCTTGAATCTGTATTGTTCTGCCCAAATGGCAGTTCGAACATTACAGGTTTTGACCGACGATTCTCCTTCCACAGAGTCATTGGGAGATTACAATGTTTTCGAGGAGGCTGCACCATTTTTGGTGCGTAACTGAAAACCCCTCCTACATCGTTTATATTAATGGTTTTCACCAGGTCTATATCCGGGACTTCTGGATCGGTCGGGCTAATTGCCCTTTATTCGCGGAGCAGGTTCTATTGTTGGCAGAATCCCTATCTCTTGGTCCTCCCATTTTTCTTCGTGACAACCTGACGCAACAATGGGGGGTTCCACCGGAGCACCATTCTTCAGCTGAAGTAAGTGTTCCTTTTCTATTGAATTCTCTTCATTCTCATTTAATTTAATTTACAGGGTGTTCACAAATTCAAACGATTCCCTGCCATTCCAATTCTGTTTTGTTTACGCTTTCGTGAGGGAAGCGCAATGATGCGTATGGTTTCATCTAAGGATTTGGATCCCTTTGCCTCACTTCAAGGCCAAAGTGTTCTTCCTGGGGTTCCGAAAACGGTTTCCCCTCCCAAGGTTTCCGATGTAATCTCGCCTTCCCCTGCCAGTAAAGCACAAGCTGTGCCCCCCAGGGTACTTCGAAGGAATTGGGAAGTCGAAAGCCTCAAGGCTGACGCTTCCTCATTTCGTGAGTTTTACTTTAATTTCTCAATTTCATTTTGTTTATTCATTTTATTTTTCTTCAGTTGCTTCTCCCCGGTCCACTCGTTCAAAAGACTCCAATAACGAGCTTTTGAGCGGTCTCCCTTTAGTAGACGCAGCTCCTCAAGCTTCTTCGTCTGCCAAAGCTTCTGTAGGCCGAAAGGATCCTAAATCCAAAACTACTGTCAAAGTAGTTGAAGATTCTAAAGCCTCCAATTCTACTCCTTCTGGTATGGCTTACAAAAGGGTTCGACTTCCTCCTCGTTCGAGGAAAAATACTTCAATTGTCTCAAAAGGAAAAGCACGACAAGTTGTTGTCAGTGACGAAGATTCGACTTCCAAGGAAGTTGAATCTGAAGATGAGGATGAGGATGAGGAAGTTGCTCCTCCTCCAAAACGCCTCAAAACGACATCTTCCATTTCTGGTAAAACTTTATTCTTCATTTTTCGTCTTATTTTATTGATTCAATTTGATTGTAGCTTCACTGCCTCGTCGTTCAGTTAAACGGGTGACCGTCCCCAAATGAGTCACAAAGGCTGCTGGGAAGCTTGCTCCTGAACGCTCCCCCTCTAGTACCTTCCAACCGGTACTATTGGCAGATGCTCAAGGATGCCTACGGCTTCCAGAGCAGTCAACTGGGAATTTCACTCCTTTTCCCAAATTTGCTCATGCCAGGGTAAGTCGTATTTATTTAATTTAATTTGTCCAAAACGCTAACTTTATTAATTTAATAGAATAGTGCTGCCTTAAGTCGAGAGAATCCCCTACTGGCAGTCAATCCTGACTTCGTCGAGCTGGGCTCCATCTTGGAGACTCAAAATGCTTGTTTTACGATGCAGGACCTGATGCAGGTTAATTGGGTGATTCGCAATGTAAGTTATTTCTAATATCTTGTTTTAATTTAATTGCTAATCATGCTCCAATTCATGTAGCCTTCCATTCCCAGTCAGGCTTGCGTTTCGGCGCTCGCTCAAGGGGATTTGGAGGCCAATTCTGCTCCACTACCAGGATACAAATTCCAGGCCTGTTCCTCACGGAGTCTGAAGTGCTTGGGTTCCTTGGATGTGGAACTGGCTATGGATGCGCTCAATGCGCTTTATAAGGCTTCAACTAGCAGTACGCATAGTAAGTTCTCTTTATTCAATTTAATTCCAATTTATTTAATTTAATTTGTTTGATTGTTTTTAGATCTAGCAAACTCATTACAACGAGCCATGGACCTTAACGACCAAATGAAGCAGATTGGGTCTTTGTTTGACAACACACGGGAACTCTTCTTGCGATCCATCTTGGATCTGCAGAATGCAGGAGAAGACCCTATCGTCGTACTCGAGGCTCTCAAGACTGCCAAGCCCAATCGTCGGGCAATCACTTTGAATGAGTGGACCCTTATGGCCACTTTGTTCCGTTGGCCTAGTCCATTCAATTTGAGTGGACTAGACTTCGATAATCAGACTCCTGGCGAATGGATCGAACTGCTATGCAGCATCCATTCTGGAGAGTCAACGGCGCGTGTCGACGAAGACGGCCACCTGATCAAATCCTCCCCGCCTCCCGATTCGGCTGCCGAGGTCTTTGAAGGCCTCAACGAAGTGGAGAAGGGATCGGCAGACAAGGGTGCCAGCAGTCAGGTAGGGGGATCCATTCCTATGGAGCTGGATCTCCCTACGATCGAGAGTTTGGCCGAGCTACCTCTGTCTCCTGAAAAGGGAGCAGAGCAAGCGCAGACTCTTGAATCGTAGCTGGTTCCTTGGGCGTTGTTTTTTTTTTTTAATTCTATATTTTGTCATACACGGACGGGCTTCCATGCCCATATATCTCATTATAGCTGACCACTCGCAGTCTTATCGTCTGGGTTTCTTAACCCAAAATCTCATTTATGGACCTTTTCAGGACCACCGGTCATGTTAAGATTATGCGGAGAGGTCTTAATACATGTGGTATATATAGTCCCAACCACCTATGACAATTATCCTGTCATAGTAGCCTTTTGGCTCAGTTGGATTTTGTGTTAGTGGTTGGGCATGAATTTCACAGGTCAATCGAGACCATTTTGTTTTCATTAGATTTATTAGTCTAATATCTTTTGTATTTTCTTGTATTTCTTGTAGGTAAGTTTACCTATTGCTTTTTGTTGTGGATAGCTATTGCTATCCTGTATATATCAATTCACGAGCTTTGATGCTCATATTCATATTAATTTGAATGAGTGAAACTAAGTCCTGGGACAAATACCTTGTTGATCCCATTTAAATTGATTGAAGAGCTACTCTTGCTCATTCTTATTGATTTGAATGAGTAGATATATTTTCTGTTCTCTCAATACACTATTCAACTCAATTCATGTTTTAATCTGAATGAGTGCTTGCGAATTATCGAGCCAGCTCTGAGTTCCACCTTTGAATAGGGGTTCAAAGTAAGACTCCATTCCGGATCCTGGTATGAATTTTCATGTGAGATCAGGACCGCAAGACTTTACTGTCTTCATTGTCCTGAGTGCTCAAGTCGATCTCCATTCGCCATTGATCATAACAACGCCGGGAGGTACTCTCAACTCCACTTTCAGGTTCTGAGCGCATATTCTTTACTCATTCCGCGTATTTTGATCTTCTGTATGATCACTTTGATCAATTCTGGGTCACTGCGTTCGCAATACCATTCAATCTAATTGCAAAACTATTAGTCTAATTGAAATTTTGTAAATTTTCAATCAAATTGATATTCTCCTCCCCCAAACTAAAGAATCCAACTGTCCTCAGTTGTCCTAATTTGGTCAGGAGCTTGATTTCACTGTTTCGGTATAAAAGCTCAGGCCAATTGACTTTCAATATGCCATTTGTTCCAAGTCGACTTGCATTAGTCGAACTCAGTCGAGCTCTCATTCCCTACAAAATTCCATCAACATCTATCATCGTTCATCCTAGCATGCCTATCCATCACAAGAAGGATCTTGACATTGCTCGAGTTGCTGAACCCCACTTGGGTGCTTTGCAGCAGCTACTTGCTTCGTACAAAGGCAAGAAGACGAACAATCCCGACAAGGCAACAATTTCTGTCCTACGTCGGTCTACCAAGTATCTTCATGATCTCTTGGTATGTATTCTTCATTCAATTTAATTGATATGTATCAATTTAAATCGTTTATTATCAGGAAAAGCCTGTTACACTTCGTAGTCATGTTAGACAGATCTCTAACTTGACTGCTCGTCAGAGCATTATTGATACTTTGTGTCTCGGGCACAAACTATTTCCTGACATCGTCAGTGATTCTCACTTCGAGCAACATCTTAAGTTCATGGCTTTTGCCAATGATGCTCGTGTATGTATCAATTTTATTCGTGACCATTTACATTAATAGTCTTTTCAGAACACTTTCGTCAGGAATCGTCTCCTCGATCGTGCTCGTTTTGTTCATTCGGATCACGAGGCGTCTACTCGTTGCGACAATTCTCATTTTATCAGGAAGTCAAAGAAGAAAGCTACAAGATTTGCTTTCTCTCGTGACGTCAAATGTGAACCTAGATCTATTCGTTTCGACTCTGATGTCGAGGTAAACTTTCAGATCTAATCTAATTAATTTGATTTATCAATTTTGTTCAGATGAACTTAGGGAGTCGAGTACGCCGTAACTCGTAACTAAGGGTGGTACTTGTCAGCGACTGGTTCTAGTGACAGGTATCACCAGGCGTCACACTCAAGAAAACCTTAGATGGCGGAACGATAAAGCAAGCAAAGTTCTGGGCTAAACCAGGTAGAATAGACGAGATCAAAGCTAAGGAAATACAGCAATTAACTACAGCTTATATACGAGTAAACAACCCTCCGCCCTAGTAATGCCCAATGCCCTGGGTTAGTGGTAAACATGAGTAGAACATAAGTAAAGCAATGTGTAAGTAATGAAAGCTCGATCGTCATGCTGTATACGTGTTGTGAGACTGCTGTGTTTAATATAAGTAAATGAAAAGCGCATGTTATATCAGTAAGCATGAATAATAGGTCAGGTGACAAGATAAGACAAGATATAGGATGAGGGAGATAGAAGATAAGACAAAAGATAAAAGATAAGACAAGAGATAAGGGAAAAGATAAGATGGAAAAGAAGTGATCGTAACAGTACTGTACAGTTTTGTTAATGATGCCGTCTCCGGTTACCTACCTCCCCGAGTTAACGGCTATGTCGTATGTACGGAGTATGCTCCAACAGTAAATTGTCGGAGGAATTCATGATTGATCCTGCCCATGTACTCTTACACAGAGCAGTATGTTCAAAAGTTTGTGTTTCTGTTGCAGTAGACTTACTGTTATTCATGGCATTATAGGCTTGGATATTGGACTTGGTGCGATGGAGTTTGCACCATCTGCAAAATATATTATCAGGTTGATCTACATACTGCACATCAATGCGCATGATTTATTGCCATTTTCAAAATAGTTGGCGCCTGTTCTCATGATGTCAGTTTTTGCATGAATCAATCCCCACCTCAAAAACATGATTGTGGACTCAAAACTTCACTGAATTCTTTGATTTTTTGTGTGATACAAAGCAATAAGCAGCCATTAGTGCGCCCCATAAGTAGTTTTGTATAATCACAATATGTTGAATGTATGAATATTGGGGGTTCTACCACCTCCAAAACACTATAACTTAAGGAACAAGATTTATAAGGCTTAATCCTTATAGCATGTAGTTCTTTTAGATAGTACCTAGTGCGCCCCTGTTGGACCAACTCCATACATAACACATATAGCCCGACTCGACAAGACCCCGTTATATGTATACGCCATTGCTTACTATAAACTATACATGTCATGCCTCACCCCGAATCGCATAGCCCCCAAGTTCCTTAACATAGTTCCCAACCTCCTCAGCCTCCTTCCCTAGACCCCTGAGATCACCCTCAACATCCCCTAGACCTCCTCACTGCTAGAACAACCTCCATGATCCTTAATTCCCCTCAATTCAACCGAACAACTCCACCACAGGGCCCTGGAACCCAATACATGCGCCCATCATTCCGTCCTCATGTACTTAGAAACCCCATTAAGTGCTCATTTCATACTATGTCCCTTTGTTAACTTCCCTATATGTATTTAAGCAGCCCCGTAACGTCCAGAAGCGCAGCTTGGTATATTTTGAACACACACCCTTTTACATAGGTCCAGTCCCTGTCCCTTTGTACCTGCTAACCTATACAGATTTCTCTTTACTCTCAGTTTCTCTAACTCATTTTCTCTCTACTCTCGTCCATTGTCTCTACGATCGTCTTGACAATATAATATACACTTTTACTTCATGTCTAAGCAATCCGAGTGAGTCTCCGA
This sequence comes from Lentinula lateritia, assembly GCA_028011325.1. Taxonomy (NCBI): domain Eukaryota; kingdom Fungi; phylum Basidiomycota; class Agaricomycetes; order Agaricales; family Omphalotaceae; genus Lentinula; species Lentinula lateritia. Next base: position 40,179 of record JANVFT010000143.1, on the reverse strand, counting down.
GCTCCCTCAAACAGTACTAAAGCTCCCCAACGCCTAAAGCCTTGGTGAGCTAACCTCCCCAAAACCTCCTCGAGCTCCCCTATTGCTCCACAAGCTTCGGGACCTTGATTTAGGTAATGTCGAAGCTACTTCCTACGTCGAACTATGTATCGCTTCTCCGTTACAACATCCCACACTCAAGGACGTCCACCCTCAAGCCCAGTCCCCGGGAACCTACCCTCCCGGGCATATACCTTCTCAGGAGCTTACACACTCAAGACCCCTTTCCACTACGACCTATTCGATCTTATGTTGACGTTCTAGCGAGTACAACTCCTACTATGCAACACTACTAGGTCCCATACTTCTACTTAACCTCCATACGCCTTAGGGACCTCCCTGGACCTTATAGGAACCCCGTTGAGGGTCATATCTCTTCATCTCAGCCACTACTAGGTCATTCCTGTCCTCGGTCGCAGCTCCCGTAGCTCCCTTCGAGCTCCAGCCTGCTCCTAGCTAGCACGCTACAACATAAACCCTACCCTAAGACCTATTCTGACCCAGGTCTTACAATACAGCACCTAGCATATCACGCACAACAGAAACTCCCGAGCCCACTCAGTTGTTTTCATACCAACTGAGGTGAGCTCGCGGACTACCTGAATACACACATATCATATACTAACTAAATACGTAGCCTAACCTTACGCTAACAGGTAGCTACGAAACTCAGTTGTTTTCATACCAACTGAGCCTAACCTTACGCTAACAGCCCCAGGAGAAATTTGTGCCCAAAGACTTGACATACTGAGTTTAAGTGCATGCACACTTCTGAGCCTTGATCCATACAATCTCATTACCATACCTGGGCCCTGATCAAGATTTTGGGCATGGGGTGCACTCAAGGCAGCCTATTAGCTTGAAATACTGCAAGGAATAGATCTCACAAATCTTGTTTCCTGAGTTACAGTGTTTCGGAGGTGGTGGAACCTCCAATATTCATGTGTTCAAAATATTGTGATTATACAAATCTACCTATGGGGCGCACTAACGGCTGCTTATTGCTTTGTATCGCACCAAAAATCAAAGAATTCAGTGAACATTTGAGTCCACAATTGTGTTTCTGAGGTCGGGATTGATTCATGCAAAAATTTGACGTCGTGAGAACAGGCGCCAACTATTTTGAAAACGGAAATAAACATTGAACAGGCATTTGATGGCTTACATGACATTTGCCCGTCTTTGCGTGAAATTCAGTTCCATGATCAGAAATGGGTATTTGGCAGTGGAAGTTGGACGGAAACATACTTGTGACACAATAGGTATAAATGTCAGTTATGTAGTGAAATGAAGTAATGTTGAGGACATGACCCAAGCAAGGTGTGGTCCACGGCAGTGGAGCCTAGTTTGAATTCCAGCGGGATATACCACATGCAATGCATAGGTATGATTGTCGGAAGAGGAAAGAACGGATGGTAAAAAAGAGGTACAGAAAATGAAAAGACTTGTAATAATTTGGTGCTGCAGAGACATTTGTAGCTTGTGCAACTAGTTTGAATGGTTGAATGGCTATGGAACACCGTATGCAGAGTCAGAGAGGGTCCTTGGGAACCGTAATGAAGTACAGGGTACGATACATCGTTAATATTATTAAGCGTATGTAATACAGCGGGCAGCCTGGGAAAGTACAGCCCGCTGCACTGATTCTGAGAAGTTGGCGGCCCCTGTTTGGACGGCCTGCGATCTGCTCCTTATCTGCCAGTTCATGTCTGATGCTGTAGATTGTATTTATTCCGAGCTCTCACCCGGATGTGCCGCTAAGTTCGAGTGTTCCAATGACATCTCGAGTAGCACCCCCGATACTGAGCCATCCTTGGAGAGACCAATCTCCATGAGAACAAGATTTCTCATCGCCATACCCCTCTTCTTCAATATATACAGCTTCTAGAGAAGGCAGGGCTTTCGAAATGAGAGACATATACCAATATAACCTGGCTTCCGCTCGAGCACCAAGTCGCCGGACCCGATGGATCTTATCAATATGGCGAAGTGGCTTCCATGGCCGGTGTAGCTGTTCGTCAGGGGACCGCAACTTTTTGAAGAGACGAACCGACTTCAACACTCGGAGTGACCGAAAGGAGGCGAGAACAGCCACAAGTTCATCCTAAGCAAGTTTAGTGTCGAAGCTAAGGGACAAAGATCAGGAAATACGTACTACATTGTATCGTCTCTTATGATAAACCCCAACACCCAACGTATGTATATATGGGAAACATGAAGCAACAAGTGGGAGAATCACAAGTAGAGAGGACTGGACATTCATATCGAGTTCTGTAACGCGCCACTCTGGAGTGGATAATGAGCAAGATAGGGCGCGAGTGATCACCAAGCGTGTGATACTGAAAGTTGTATCAAGCCCTTGCTGGGACGACTTTTGGATGAAAGGAAGAATGAAAGGGATAGTGTCAGAAGTATACTTCATTTTTTGGTTTGAAATGTCAGCGATTATGACCTTCTTCAAGTGTGGGTGCGAAGATGCGAGTCGGGGAAGCCACTCCAGAAAGAGAGGATGGCGATTCATGACCAAGCTGATTTCATGAAGGCCCTGGAACCTTGAATTCCCGAATTCTTCCTTTAGTGATTCTGGTTGGAAAACCACGAGTCGATACACTTCCAGTCCACGAACATAGGATGTCTCCAAACCGGGATGAGAGATCCGTCCACACTCGACCACTACCTTCGACAAGTTCAAGGAGCTGAGTGGTGGCGGCAGGTTGTCTAGGCCATATAGTGAATCGACTATCATTGTCGAAATCGAAGGGTGTTGATTGACAGTGTTGAGTAGTGTGACACTCGAAGTGGAGCCTTGCAGGTCTACACATGTTAGACGTGTAAGATGAGGTAACAGCCTGCATAGCTCATCATGCCCACTCTTCTTTGAAAAGTGCATCTCATCTAGTTTGATTACCCTTAGAGTCAGGATAGGAGATAGGGAATTATGTATATGATCAGTAAACGAAGTAGACGGACAAAATACTACATACCTGATTGTGCTCCCAAGTGTCGGGTTGACAAGACACATTTGGAGAAATTTCTCGACGTCTTCAAGGTGCTTTAGGGTTACAAATGCAAACAAGAATGGTAGACTGATGCGTCGGAACTGCCGATTAAGCACGGAGAGGGTAATAAGCTCTGAAGATACACGCTTGCAACGGGCACTTGAAAGACCGTTGAATGGATATACAGGAGCATATGCAAGGTCTTGAATCATCATTTCGAGCAGCTCTTCGGGTAACAGCATGATTTGAGTCTTCGAAAGTTCGACGTAGGTTGAAGAGACGAGCGTTGTCATGTGATGATTTACAGGCCGTCATGTGCAGGATAGGATAGGATAGGATATGAATTATACTTATTATTTTCCAACCGTTATTCAATATTGCTCACTATTAGTCCTGTTATCGTTCATAATCAGATATATAGTTTGGTCTCCCTCGCTTTCATCCTGCATCCAGATTGCGTCTCATCCACTATGTCTAGTGATCTCTCCGCAGATGAGCAACTCATTCAGGCTATTCTGTCCGCAACTGATATTGTAACGATGGAACATGGCAGTATTGAAGACGCCTCTCAGTCAACGCGATCTCCTTCGCTGTACGACCTGCACTTACCGAAGCAACTTCAACTCAGAATGCTCAAGTTAGGAACACCATCTTCGAGGGTGTATGTCCCTGAAGGTGACTCTTTACCGCGTGTTCAGCTAGTAGGCTCCGAAGAGGGCCGGTTCCTCAAACGGCTTTTGCAACGACCAGCAGTGCTAGAGCTTCTTCGTGGAACCCGCGGTGTCAATTTGAGACAGCAATGGTCTGCACAGCTCAACCTTCTCATTGCACTAGATTGCATTGATGAAGAAAGTGTTGTGTTTGCTGAGAACACTGTTTCCATGGTCATAGCAGACCTATTAGCTCTTGTGGTAGTTGATCTCTCCGAAGTCCAATTCGCACACATGGGGAGATGGAAACTTTTCTCACCATATTCTAGTCGAGAGAAAGAAACCAAAGCTGATTTATTGTTTGGGCTACATTTGGAGAATACCATCAAGCAATTCGATGTCAAGCTGTCGAGTCTTCAGGGGTACCAGGCGATATGGCCATTGGTCGAAGGATTCAATCCAACTTACATGCGATGCATCACTAGCATGGAGTGCAAAAACATCGCCCTTGGTGATCCTAAAAGTTACAGTCATTCCCACGTCCTTTTAACATCCTACCTCCTTTGAACAGTGGCTTCGGAATGAACAAAAATATAGACATTTAGCCTCGGACTTGTATTCAATAGGTAGCTTCAATGCCCTCCTTAAATATCCGATACTTTAACAGACAGATTACCTTCATATCCTTGCCATCCTTGCTTGCTTACAGTAAAACCAATGATATTTGAATTTTAATAAAGGATCTATGGTCCTGAAATATGCATTCTACTCAAACAAATTGCATCCCCAGTTGTATATACACTACTTATACCTAGCATATCACTGGAAGCAGCATATAATGTAATGTGGATGAAGTTATTCCCTTTCGAATACCAATTGTTCAAAACGTCGGAGTTTTAGATGTCACATCACACTTTCTAAAAGGAGGTGGTCGCTAATCAACCAAATTAGGAAACCGACGCGCAGGCAACAGAATATTCGTGCAATATTTGACACTGTATCATGGTGAACAAACCCAAATCTCAAGCTTTGCGAGCTCAAATCACACGAGGGGAGAAGGACAAACTTGAGAAAGAAGCAGTACAGCGATACAAAGAGGAGCAACAACGTGAACTAGCAGATGGAGAGAGGCGGAAAGGTGCACGAAAAATCTGTGAAGAGGTCTCGAACTCTCACTTTGCAGCTACAGGAAAGCGCATTTGTCTCAGCTACGGAACATTGATTAATCATACTAATGGTGGAAAGACAATTTCCAAGTTTAACCAGTCAAAGAGGTGGCTCTATCCCAACGAAGAGAAAGTTATTGTTCAGTATGCTGTCGAGATGGCTGAGCGTGGCTTCCCGCTTAGCCCTCGACGCCTACGTGAACATGCAAATCAAATTCTCAAGCACCGTCTTGGTTCTTTGGCTCCTGAAAATGGACTCAATGCCGATTGGGCAACCCGCTTCATTACGCGATATCACCACCAACTTGGTCAATATTGGTCACATTCCCTTGATACGTCTCGAGCGCGAGCAGTAAATCCTGTTACAAAAGCAGAGTTTTTTCAGTTATTGAAGGATATACGGGAGATGGACAACATACCCGATGAACTAGTTTATGGTGGCGACGAAACTGGGATCCAACCTGGGATTGGTGCAAAAGAGTATGTTGTTGGTGGTAAAGGAAAGAGTGTTCAACATCAGCAACGGGATGGAAATAGAGAGAATATCACGGTCTTACCAACAATATGTGCAGATGGCACCAATCTTGCACCAGCCATGATTTACAAGGGGGAGGGTTACCAGAGCAAATGGTTACAAAACAATCCTTTGAACGCGAGGTTTGAATTCATTGGTTTTGACAATTTCATGTTCTAATTCACATATATGTATAGGCTAGGCTATCAGAAAAAAGGTTATACCGATGGCGAAATTGGACGAGCTTGGATTGAAGATTTTGATAAGCAGACACAGTCCAAAGCAGATGGTCGCTACCGTCTTCTTCTTGTCGATGGTCATAACTCACACTATACACTCGAATTCCTACAATATGCCCGGGAGAAGAAGATCCACATTCTCTGCTATCCCTCACATTCAACTCACATCTACCAAGGACTAGACATTGTCATCTTCAGTCTGCTGAAACGTGCCTGGAGTGATGAGCGCGATCACTATGAAAGGAATCATGGAAAGGTGACGAAAACCAACTTCATGGCCACTTACGCAAAGGCTCATGTTCGAGCATTCACTGAGTCAAACATCAAGGCGGCGTTCAGAAAAACCGGTATTGTTCCCTTCAATCCGGACGTCATTTCAGAGCAGGCCATGGCTCCTAGCCTCGAATCATCAACATCAGCTACACGCTTGATGCCGCTTGGTGTTATGAGCCCAGTCAAAGAGATTGCTGCACTGATATCATCTCATCAGCAATTGAAACGAAAGGCATCGGAAATCAGCGACTCACCTGGCGGATTTGATTCGCAGCCCCATACGCCCACCCGTCGAGCCCGAATAACTGCAGTAGTAGATTCTGTCTCTCGTCTGAGCTCAACTTCAGCAGCATTTCTCGTCTCGAGTTCTCCAATTAGATCAACATCCCATCTCCCCCAATTAGCAACAACATTAATTTCTCCACCACAGAATCGCAATGCTGAGCTTCTTGCACGCAAACCTATGACGGAGTACGAGGCTCAGCTTCAGGCAGCCCTACTTCGCAGTAATAACCAACTCAACTTACAAAATGAATGGATGATGTCCATGCAGGCACAGAATGTCCTGCAGGACTGGTACGCAAGAGAGGTCCGAGGCCAGCTCGAGTACAAAGAAGAAAAGGCTAGCACAAAGAAATCAGCTCGTTTGCATGTGGACGGCCGTGCAAAGCTTCTCACCAGCAATGAATTTACAAGCCTCGTTGAGCAGGCAAACACCAAAAAAGCAGAAGAGACTGCGGAGTTAGCAAGGAAGAGAGATGCGAGGGTGACAGCAAATCAGCGGCTAGCCACAGCAATGATCCGGTACGATGCTGAGGTGAAAGGAATTGAAGAGAAGAATGAGCAGACACTAAAAGAGTGGGAGGCATCAGTTCAAGAGTGGGAAAAGGAACGAGATATAGCACGTACAGAGCGAAGGAAGCCAGCATGGACCAAGCCTTCAAAGCCCACGTATACGTCAGGTGCACTTGTCAAACCTCCGGCAAAACCAAAACTCGCTGACTTCCTGTCTGCTCAGAGGATTGCACCATCCGGTAATCAGAGGAATGCTATCCGATATACAGAGGATGGATGTGGCTCTGAGTCTGATAAGGGAAGTGACAGTGAAGATAATGACGAGGAGGACGAAGGTGAAGATGAAGGTGGAGGGTCAGATGCTTGAAAAGTTAGGCAACGTGTATCTCAACGATTTGTAAACGATGGCATCGTGGACGAGTAGCCCGATCATGATTTCGGACTTCGGATTACGTCGGATTTAATGCCCCAGAAGGAAATCACGGGTCAAAGTGACAACTGTTAAAAGGAACCCAAATGGGCTGATAAGGAAATTTCAAACTGATAGCTTCAATCGCATACCTTCCTCCATTGAAGATGTTCGTATAAAGTGCAAAGATTGTTCAGTGGACCATTAACAAACTTCTGCTCAGTTTATATTTGTTTCATACTATAATAATGCTGCATTCCGAGGTGTAACTAAATTTCGCTGTTAAAAGGACGTGGGAATGACTGTACCTCATGCTTCTGCTCCTTACTCGACTCATGACCGATCGAAAGGTCAGGGAGTTCTGGCCAGGGTTGGACTGCAAGGGCTGCCAAGAGTTCGCTGAATCTCATGATGCGTTAGCAAGAGATGCTGCCCCGGTGCGAATTCCTGATGATGATCCCGCTCGAGTGCTAGGAATCAAGCCCACTACTGAATCTGTGGTTTTTCGAGCCGAGTTCGAACGTCTTTTCGCTTTGGTTCCTTTTAATAACGTCACTGTCAGTGCTAGTGACTCTAAGAAGACAGTCGACCCACCTCGGAACAAGAGTCCTTGGTACGACACAGTCTACAAGGAAATGGAAATGCTCCTGGTTGAGTTAGGTCATCCATATCCCCGAGAGCTCAATGCAATCATGCATTGGGTAACTCCGATCCGCAATATCATGATCCAGGTGCATAAATGTTCCTCCATCATTTGAGATCCACTAATTAAATGATTTTTTGAAGAATTGGAGCCAGATGGTTCGACACAACCTCACACTGTCCACTGTCACTCACTTTGCCAAGTCCTTTGGTGTTCGACGTGACCGAGAAGACGGATGCGCCACGATATCCTCGCCTGATTCCGCTGATTCTCCAGGCTATTTACTCCGCAGGGCTGCGCGCAACCTTGACGCATGGATGGATGCTTTGGCGCGGTCTCGAATCGAACAGGTACCTTGGACCGATATCTATCGTAAGGGCAAAAAAACTACTTTTGTCTACCATTCAGCGAGCGAGGAGTCTGACAATTCCAAGGATGATAGTTATCAGCCAAATCAAGGTGACACGACTACTGACGAAGGCGATAAAAATTCGATCTGTGTCTCAGCATTGCCTTGTTGTATCCTATCTACAAGTCTGGTGGCTATTCAATGTATTTGGCACTTTGGACATTGAGCTCGATGATGACAAGTCTGACCTCGGACACATTTTCCGGCCCGGATGTGCCGGCTTGTTGCCGTCACCGGTTTATGGGTGTGTCCGCAACAAATGTTTTTCCTGGAAGTATTTATGTGTCTACAAACAAAGGATCATGGTGTTTGTGCATAGTGATATGAGCTGCAACTTGCCTAAAGCATAGAGTTTGAAAGGTGAAAATTTGCATAGATTTTACTCAGCATGCATTATTGAGGCAGGGAAGACCGTGTACTTTTCATGAGGTTTTTTTTCTGCTTTTTCCTCATCAAGACTGAAAAGTACATCATCGCCCCCCTGTAGTAGAAATGTGTGTTCCATTACTGTAATCTATGTAGAAGATGTACAGTATGGTAAACTGGTCGTTCGGGAATCGGACCTAGCCAGTATAATTTAACTATCCTATCCTATCCTGATGAAGGCGATACTGATGAAGACGATAATGATGAAGACGATACTGACGAAGACGATACTGACAATGGCGATAGCGATAACGGTAGCGACTCTCCAGATCAGGGTAACGACTCAGCCGGACCAAGAGGTGGTGCTGGTGCTGGAGGAAACAGTGGGTCGGGCTCGAGTGGCCAGGGTCGGAGCTCAGGAGGTGGCTCGTCTGATGCTCGCACAAAGCGCAGTCTGGAGCCTACATATTCTCAGGGAGACAACAAGCGCCCCCGACAGCATTTAGATTCCCAGGTTGTTCTGAACGTAAGTCTCATTTCTCTTGGTAACATGTTTTTAATCCTGGGTTTTCAGCGATTACACCTCGCATTTAATTGTCCGGGAGAACAACTGCTATCGGATGGCTTCAGTCACTATTTTTTCATTCCTACGGCAGAGTCATCCACTGGTGTGAGTGGTGGTGCAGCTACAAATATCACCGCTGCATTGCCTGTCTCTGTGCCTTCTGGCACTGTGACGCCCCCTCGTCGTGGTTCTCTAACTTCTTCACTCAGTAGCGGCAGTGGAACATCAAGTAGTGACACTGATGCCTTTTGGTCACCGACGAGCACTGTCAGCTCAATTCATTCTCTCCCTTTATCTTCCCCGCAATCCAGCCCTGTCCGTCCGAAAGGCATCACCACAACCAGATCCACAGATAATTCATTAACCCAAACAACCTTGCAATCAATTGTGGAATCATTAAGTGCCACTTCTCTCATTGAATCTCGCCCTCAGAATGCTCTCTCAATTGTTGATCATGCCGGTGTGATCCTCGACACTAAGGTTCATCAGTGTACTATCGGGATTGTATGGGCCGGAAAGATGTATCTCGAAGGACTGACATCTGCTCCTAAACCCCTACACATTGTAGTCAAGCTTGCGGACTGGGAGAGAGATAGCGAGGCACCTGAGGGATCTGAAACTGTTCACGGTAAAGTTCTCCGTTCTGAAGCGAAGATTTACCACCACTTGGTTGGGTCAAATATTGGCCCTCATTTCTATGGTGTTTTCAATAACTCAGGATCAATTGCACTTGTTCTCGAATACAAGGGTAAGAGGCTCCCCGATTTTGGTACTCTCACAGACAATAGGTATTTTTCATTCATGTATGACAAGTCATGCAAAGTTCTCTGACATTGCGGTGTTCTCTTCTTTCTAGCAAACACAAACTGTATGATCAAGTCTGCAACTTGCATGCACTTGGGGTCCAGCACAATGATCTAGCCCCACGTAATGTTCTGGTCAACAAAGAGGGAGATTTGACTATCATTGATTTTCACCAATCAGAGCTTGGGCATCGGTGCAAGGGATCCAGAAGATGCTCAGAGTTAAAGGACTTTGCGGAACAACTTCAGATGGTCGTTTAAGATCATTGCGCGTGTAATTTAAGGTCAATGACAAGCTGCTGCTGTACTAGGTTTGCCGGTTGTATAAAGGAATAGTATAAATTCGAAAGACCACTTTGCATTATCAGTGAACTGCGAACATTTGAACACTCGCCAGCACAAACAAGCTTACATGAGGCTAATCAAACAAAAAGTTTTCCGAGGATGACAATCCCAAGAAAAGACTTCAAAAAGTCTGCCGTCGAGGATTCGTTGCGAGGGATGAGCAAGGGCATCCGGAAAAAAGAAGCGAGATCGAAGTAAAGGGACTTTTGCGAGGTCGACTACTCCACCAGCATATGCACGACCACGGTATGATTTGGACAATAATCCTTGAGCTTGATTGAAGGTTCCTACACAATGTGATGACATTCACAACTTCCATGTTTCGGGAAACACAAACGACTTGGTATTCTTAATGCTTTTGACTGTATGTTTCTTTGATAATGCACAGTTTTGTACTCAAATTTGTTCGTTTATTCATCGTACGCACACATCCCTCACCTGGGTGTGCCCCTAAGCTCAAGTGATCCAGTGACATCTCCAGTAACACCCCCGATACTGAGCCATCCTTGGAGAGACCAATAACCCTGAGAACGAAATTTCTCGTTGCCATAACCCACTTCTTCAACATAGACAGCTTCTAGGGAAGGTAGGCCCTTTGAGACGAGAGACATATACCAATATAATCTGACTTCTGCTCGAGCACCAAGTCGCCGGACACGATGGATCTTATCAATGTGGCGAAACGGCTTCCATGGCAAGTGTACTTTTTCGTCAGGGGATCGCAAGTTTTTGAAGAGGCGAGCCGGCTTCAACACTCGGAGTGACCTAAAGGAGGCGAGAACAGCCACGAGTTCATCCTAAGCAAGATTAGCATCAAAGCTTGGGGACAAAAACCAGGAAATACTTACGACATTGTACCGTATTTTACGAAGAATCCCAACACCTAACGTATGTATATATGGGAAACATGAAGCTACAAGTGAAAGAATCATAAATAGGGAGGACTGGACATTCATAATGAGTTCTGTAACGCGCCACTCCAGAGTAGCCGATAGGGAGCCACATTGAGTGCGACTGATCACCAGACGTGTGATATTGAAAGTTGTATCAAGCCCTTGCTGTAACGACTTTTCAATAAAAGGAAGAATAAAAGGGATGGTGTCAGAAGTATACTGCATTTTTGAGTTTGACATGTCGACGAATATAACATTTTTCAAGTGTGGGTGAGTAGACGCGAGGCGGGGAAGCCACTCCAGAAAGATAGGATGGCGATTCATGACCAAGCTGATTTCATGAACGCCCTGGAACCTTGAATTCCCGAATTCTTCCTTTAGTAATTCCGGTTGGGGAACAATGAGTTGATACACTTTCAACCCGCGAGCATAGGATGTCTCCAAGCCGGGCTGAGAGGTGTATCCGCACTCGACTACTACTTTTGACAAGTCCAAGGAGCTGAGTGGGGCGGCAGGTTGTCTAGGAAGTTGTCTAGTGAATCGACTATCATTGCCGAAATCGAAGGGTGTTGATTTACAGTGTTGAGTAGTGAGATACTCGAAGTGAAGTCTTGCAGGTCTACACATGCTAGACGAGTAAGATGAGGCAGTAACCTGCATAGTTCCTCGTGCCCGTCCTTGCTCGGAAAGTCCACGTTTAGCTTGACTACCCTAAGAGGACCAGGATAGGATAGTGAAGTATACGATCAGCAAACGAAATAGACGGACAGAATACCACATACCTGACTGTGCTCCCAAGTGTCGGATTGACAAGACAAGTTTGAAGGAATCCCTCAACATCTTCAAGGTGCTTTAAGGTTACAAAGGCAAACAAGAATGGTAGACTGATGCGTCGCAACTGCCAATTAACCACGGAGAGAGCAATGAGCTCTGAAGATACACGCTTGCAACGGGCACTCGACAGACTGTTGAATGGATATGCGGGAGCATATGCAAGGTCTTGAATCATCATTTCGAGCAGCTCTTCGGGTAACTTCGACAGCATGGTACAAATATTATTATTCCATTAGCGCCTGGCACGTTATACTTAACTAGTAGGGTTACAGGTATGTGAGTCAATGTGACGGCATTTTGGTTCTCAGCAAGAAGAAGAATTTTCACAAATATCGACACATCGCAAACCCCTTCGAACATCATTTATGCAACAGTGCCTCACCGAGGGCGACATGGACGAAAGCAACAGTGATAATAGCAACAATTCTCCAAATCAGAGTAACGACCCAGCCGGGCCAAGAGGTGGTGCTGGTGCTGAAGTCAATAGTGCGTCGGGCTCAAGTGACCAAGATCGAAGCTCAGGAGGTGGCTCTTCTAATGCTCGCACAGAGCGCAGCCTGGGGCCTACATATCCTCAGACTGAGAGAGACAACAAGCGCTCACGACAGCACTCAGATTTCCAGGTCATTTTGAATGCAAGCCCCATTTCTCCGAGTCGCGGTAACATATGTTTTTTAACCCTGGGTTTTCAGGAACTACACCTCGCATTTAATTGTCCCCGTGAAAATCTGTTGTCGCATGGCTTCAGCGAATATTTTGTCATTCCTATGGTAGAGTCATCCACTGGTACCAGTGATAATACAGCTACTAATATCACCTCTGCATAGCCTGTCTCTGTGCCTTCTGGCACTGACAAGCCTCCTCGCCGTGGCTTTTCCACTACTTCAATCGGCAGCAGCAGTGGGGCATCAAGTAGTGGTACCACCGCCAACTCAATCGAGGATCTCCCTCTGTTTTCCCCGCATTCCGGCCCTGTCGTTCCCGAGGGCATTGCCGCAACCAAATCCACAAATAATTTATTGACTCAACCAGCCTTGCAATCAATTGTGGAATCGTCGAATGCCACTTCCGTCATCGAATCCAGCTCTCAGAAGGCGCTCCCGATTGTTGATCATGCCGGTGTGATCCTCGACACTAAGGTTCATCAATCTACCGAGGGGATAGTATGGGGCGGAAAGATGTATCTTGAAGGATTGAAGCCTGCTCCTAAACCCGTACATGTTGTGGTCAAGCTTGCGGACTGGGAGAGAGATAGCGAAGCGCCTGAAGGATCTCAAACTCCTTATGGTAAATCTCTGTGTTATGAAGCGAAGATTTACCACCACTTGGTTGGATCAAACATTGGCCCTCATTTCTATGGTGTTTTCAATAACTCAGGATCAATTGCACTCGTTCTCGAATACAAGGGTAAGAGGCTCCCCGATTTTGGTTCTCTCACAGACGATAGGTATTTCCATTCATGTATGATGGGTTCTGGAATTTCCCTGACATCGCGGTGTTCTCTTTTTTTAGAAAACAAATGCTGTTCAATCAAGCCTGCAACTTGCATTCACTCGGGGTCAAGCACAAGTATCTAGCCCCACGTAATGTTCTGGTCAACAAAGAGGGAGATTTGACTATCGTCGATTTCCACCGATCGAAGCTTGGGCATAAGTGTAAGGGATCCAGAAGATGCTCAGAGTTAAAGGACTTTGCGGAGCACCTTCAGATAGTTGTCTAATATCGTTACACCTTTAACCTATGCTGCAGCAGTATTTTTCCGTCGTGTAACTAAAAAATATGGCTCGGCTCATCGAAACGACGAAATTTTCGACGTCGGTATCGGACAAGAAGTTAGAACCCAACCCAGTAAGCTTCTATAGATATTCAAAATATGTACATTCAAATATTCAAGGTTCGATATTATATTCAATCCTGGTCCAGTCGGTTTGATGCAAGACCAGCTTGCGTAATTCGTAGGGTTCTGTACATGTGCCAACAGCCTCGCAGCTGCGCTTTTTTGCTTTGTACCGAGAACGATGTTTTACTGCGAAAGATGTGCTCGCGAATTCACCTCTCCTGGAGCCCTACACGCTCATTGCCGAGACAAAAACGATCACCCATACTGCGCGGACTGCGAAAGGCTCTTCAGAAACTTTGATGCGCTGGACAATGTAAGCATGTCTCTGACAGTAAGAGATTGGTTTTCGAGACTTATCTTACTCTTGTAGCATACTCGGGATGTGCACCTCGACTCAGACGGCGACTACTATGAGACTGATGATGACGATAATGCTAACGTATATTGTCAATCGTGCAACCGCGAGTTTCAGGACTCGACAAGTCTCATCCAGCATCTCGCCGCCAGTTTGAGGCACAACTGGTGCTTCGTTTGCTCAAGAGACTTTTCAAGTCCTAATGCCCTCGCTCAGGTTCTTTCTTCTTCCTACACATCTCAACAATCACACTGATCGATTTTACTTAGCATTCATCCTCTCAAGTGCATCGCGCTCGCGATATCAAATGCCCTTTGTGCTCAGAAGCCTTCAAGATGGTTTCTGCTATCGCTCAGCATATCGAATCTGGCTCTTGCCACCATAGTATCAACCGACGCACGGTCACTGAAGCTGTTAAATCTGTCGTTCCATCCATCTCTATTGATCGCCGGATCACCGGAGGTAGCAGTTCGACCACCACCACGACTTACTACGCCACAGGACGCGCATACAATGGCGTTGCGTACGAATGTTACCTTTGCCACAGAACTTTCACCACCTTAAATGCATTGAACACGCATCTGAACTCGCCTGCTCATGATTCGAAGGAATTTAGGTGTCCGAAATGTCGAAGGGAGTTTTCTTTGATCTCGGGCTTGATCCTACATATCGAGAGCGAAACGTGTGGTGTTGCGAGGTTCCAGCAAGTTCGAGACCAGATGCAGGGACTCACGAATAATTTCCGAAGAATGTTGACGATGTAATGCTCGGTGCCCTCTACGTAAGTAGCACCAGCAGCAAGCACGTAAATTTTACACATGTATCATACCACCTTAGCCTTATCAGTACATATTTCACTACGTCTCAGAAGAACACAAAACTTGAACAGCTTCAATATTGGATGCCAAAAAAATAGAAAGTAATTATAGGTATGGGTATGTTAGTCTATTCATGCCTGAAGATCCTTATTCCTAACTCACACCCACGACATCTTACTTCTTTGTCGCGGCAACGATGTCCCTCCTCCCAATTTCACCTTTCGCTGGAACGGGAGGAGGAGGGCGATGATGTTGTACCGGAAGTCGGGATGGGTAATTCTTCCTATTTTTCTTCATCGAGGACAGCGACGCTACAGATTGACCTTGCATTGTATCCACACGACCACTAGCGTACACAGATTGAGACGACCCACTCGCAGCGGCGACTCCAGTTCGAGGGGATGTGAAGTGTATGTTGTTTCCTGCATTTGCGGCATTCGTGGAACGCGAAGGTGATGTACTGTGGGTTTTTTTGAGTGAAGAGGATATAGTTGGTCTAGAAGGCGGGCGGTTCGCAATCGGTGATGATGTCCGAGCCTCTTGACAGCGACTAGCAGAAGGAGTAGAGCGGTCTTTGGGAGTCTTCCCAACTAATTTCCGTACCGTTGTAGATCCGACTGACATTGGTAAAACTTTGCTAATGTCCCCTGGCCTGTCTGGAGTCGAGAGTAAGTTCCCCTTTTTTAATGGAACGTTCAGGCCAGTCTTGGCAGATTTAGTAGGCAATCTTGATTTAAAGCTTGTCGGCGAAAGAGAGATCGAAATTCGTCTAGGAATTCTTGAAGAAATGTTGAGACTCTGCAAGATGGAGTTTCGCTTTTTTGGAGAAGAACTTTCAGCGGAAGTTGGGATGGATACAATAACGAAATCAGCTTCGAAATCGGATCCGGATTCGTCAGTATCTGAAGACAGAATGTCGGTTTCACTAAGAAAGGCATTCTCAGCAGGAACGCAAGTGGTATGTGCCTCTGGAAGAATCGTGTCAGCAGGGCATACAGGACTGGTTTCATTGATAGTGTCGAGCTTCATGTTATTGAATCGGTTATAGATCAATTCCAGAGATTGGATTGCGTCCTTCGTAGTGAAATCGCTACCCGCGGACTCGCTATCATGCCCCGCAGCTATGTTATCGGAGGAAACACCGACGTTACTTGCAGCAGCCCAAAAGTCAGAGGAGAATAAGGATAACCGGGGAAGAGGGGAAATGGCTTCCTCAGAACAAAGACGTGTACTTGTGGATGGGGCAGAGCCGACTATAGAGCTATCACCGGAAGATTGAGTGCTGGGAAATGATTCGCCCGAGGAGGAGTGCATCAGAGAGGCCTGCAGAAAGTAAAAAAAAAATGAAACAGCGTAGTCAATGAACACTAACTTACATTGAGTGTGACGATACTTGCTGCAGCTGAAGCTGAGATCTGAGGCTTGATGGACTGAGGGTCGGGGGGCATAAATAGTGAGCTGGCATTCAGGGAGGGTGCGGATGGTTTCACAGTAGAAGCATGAATAAGAGCAGTATCCTCTTCTCGAGCTTGGGTCACAACAGTGCTTCTAATAGGTAACTCTCCACTCTTCAACTTGATCCATAACGCGTCGACTGCTTTCTGCCGTTCGGTTGTAAATACTTCCTGAACCTCTGAAAGAGTAGAACCAGACGGTGTGATGACGTCCTTGTGTTTCTCATCCTCTTGAGCGAATGATTTCCAGTATCGAGCAAGATTCTTGATACGGCGGACGTCAGATCTTGTTCTAAGGGTAATGCTAAGAGCGGATGCGTAGTGATCCTGAGAGCGGACTCCAATTACGGGAGGAATCAAAGTAGACCATGGACTATGCGGAACTTCGGCAGCCTCTCGGATGGCATCCACAATAGCGTCCAAAAATACAAAGCCTGATGATATCGCACTCCGAGTACGATGAAAGACGGGACCGCAGACAGCGATGTCTAAAAGAAGCACAAAAGATTGGTCAAGAGAGTCGATGCTAATCCCTAAGGAAACGAGCTCCTGCTCAAACGCCTCTATAACAAGATTCAACTTGTTAAGAGAGTGATTCAAAGACGCGATACGGGTCTTGTACGAGTAGAGTTCGGTGGATTTGAGTTCAAGCTGCGTCTTGATCTGTTCACGAGTGACCTGTAGTTGAGCGTTTTCTTTCTGTAGTTGACTGATACGCTGTTCGACATAGAAAATAGCAACGGATGGGTTTTCGGAAGATCCAGCAAGTAGTGGGCGATTAGAAGTTGTGGTGTTACTTTCAGTAGGCGGAAGTGCGTTTGGGTATCTGGAATAATCTCCGAATTGTTGGACTAAGTCGCCGAGAGAAAGAGAGTGAGGAAAGTCCCGTTGTGAAGGTAGGGAGAGCTCCGGAAGAGCAGAGTCAGATCTAGTTCGACGATGAATGAGATGAGAGAATCGCCGGAGGAGAAAGAATTTCATGTTGGGATAGTGTCGCCAGCCAGCAGCGAGGACCGACCAAAACAGATAAAGACTGGAGTTGGAAAGTTGAAGGAAGATATGGTACAGCTTTGACACTTACTAATCTGAGTAATCACCTTTTCTTCTCTGCCAAGAACTTCAACTTGTGTTGCTCGTTTGCAACGCCAGCAGGCACTCCTTCTCCGACTTAGTCTTCTCACTAAGATCTTCCTTCTATACCGTCAAAATTATCCGCAGTCTTCACTGACCAGCGACCTGCAAATACCATGCACTTGTACAATCTCACTCTCCAACCTCCGACAGCCATTACACAGGCCATAGTGGGCAATTTTTCTGGAGTTCGTCAGCAAGAGATTATAACTTCGCATGGAACCCGACTTGAGCTCTTAAGACCTGACCCTCAGACGGGAAAGGTCGCGACAATACTTTCTACCGATGTATTCGGTTCGATACGTTCTTTAGCTGCTTTTCGGTTGACCGGCGGTACCAAGGGTGAGCGCACTCTGTACGTGTATGTGTCTCCTGCTACATCTCAATCTTCTCCTCAGACTACGCCATAGTAGGATCTGACTCTGGCCGTATCATTATCCTCGACTACGACCCTAAAACGAGCTCGTTTGTGAAACTACACCAAGAGACGTTTGGAAAATCTGGAGCACGTAGAATCGTTCCCGGGCAATATCTCGCAGTAGATCCTAAGGGTCGTAGTGTCATGATTTCCGCTATGGAAAAGTCCAAACTGGTCTATATTTTGAACAGGGACGCTGCCGCCAACCTCACCATCTCATCTCCCCTCGAAGCTCACAAAAACGGCGCAATCATTCACCATATCATTGGCCTCGATGTTGGCTTCGAAAATCCTACATTTGCTGCCCTCGAAGTGGATTACACAGAATCCGACCAAGACCCAACAGGAGAAGCATTTAAGAACGCAGAAAAGATGCTCACTTACTATGAATTGGATCTTGGGTTAAACCATGTCGTCAGGAAATGGAGTGAACCTACGGATCGTCGAGCAAATCTTTTACTGCAGGTTCCTGGAGGTCAATTGGCGTCTTCGGATCGTTTTGACGGACCTTCCGGGGTCCTTGTTTGTTGTGAGGACCACATCATTTATCGACATATGGATGCGCCCCAGCACCGTGTCCCAATTCCGCGCCGGAAGCATCCATTGGACAATAGAGATCGAGGGATGCTCATTGTTTCAGCTGTCATGCACAAGATGAAGGTAAGTGCCATTTTTACGCAGGTTCTGTACCAAGTTGAATTCACTTTTTAGGGTGCCTTCTTCTTCCTGGTTCAAAACGAGGATGGCGACTTGTTTAAGGTCACTATTGAGCACGAAGACGAAGAAGTGAAGTCGTTGAAAATCAAGTATTTTGATACTGTACCTGTTGCGTCCAGTCTCTGTATTCTTAAATCTGGTTTCCTTTTTGTTGCTTCCGAGTTTTCGAATCAGTGAGTGACCTAACTCGATTTAGGGGCTTCTGAAACAACTGATACCTGCTTTGCAGTTATTTCTACCAATTCCAGAAACTTGGTGATGATGACGAGGAGCCCGAATTCAGCTCGACTTCTTATCGCTCGTTCGGCATGGCAGACCCCACAGCACCTTTGCCAAACGAATATTTCCGTCCTCGTCCATTAGAAAATCTTGCACTTGCTGACGAGCTTGAATCGTTAGATCCTATACTGGATTCCAAGGTGTTGAACATACTTCCCAATTCTGACACGCCTCAGATATTTGCGGCGTGCGGTCGTGGTTCAAGGAGCTCTCTGAGGACACTCCGACATGGTCTAGAAGTTGAAGAGTCTGTAAGCTCGGATTTACCTGGTATACCGAATGCAGTTTGGACGACCAAAAAGAGAGAAGATGGTAAGTCGTTATACCTGTTTGAAATAAAGACATACATTCTAACTACTCTCTATTCAGATGCTTACGATTCGTACATCATCCTTTCGTTCGTTAACGGTACTCTGGTTCTTTCCATCGGTGAAACCATTGAAGAAGTTCAAGATACCGGCTTCTTATCTTCCGCTCGCACCCTGGCCGTGCAACAAATTGGCACTGACGCACTCCTTCAGGTTCATCCAGAAGGTATTCGGCATGTTTTGGCTAACGGGCACGTTACCGAATGGAAGTCGCCATCGGGGAAGACTATAGTTAACGCCACAACGAATAAGCGACAAGTTGTTGTTGCCCTAAGCTCAGCTGAATTGGTGTATTTCGAGTTGGATCTGGAGGGACAATTAAATGAATACCAGGATCGCAAAGCTATGGGTAGCACTGTGCTGGCGTTGAGTATCGCAGAAGTACCAGAGGGCCGACAGAGGACACCGTTCCTGGTGCGCGCATCCCCTCATTCTGTTAATTATGAGTTTCTGATCGACAGACGTAGGCTGTTGGCTGCGAAGACCAAACTGTTCGAGTCATATCCTTAGATCCCGAAAGCACATTAGAAACCATCAGTCTTCAAGCCCTAACCGCTCCACCCTCTTCCATCTGCATCGCAGAAATGCTCGATGCAAGTATCAACAAATCCCAACCTACTTTGTTTGTCAACATTGGTCTTCAGAATGGTGTTCTACTAAGGACCGTGCTGGACCCCACCAATGGCCAGCTAACTGATACCCGTACTCGGTATTTTGCTTATCGTACATCTTTTCCATATAATGATCTGACTAGCTTGTAGTTTCTTAGGAACGAGACCCGTTAAACTCATACGTGTGCAAATTCAGCGCAACCCAGCTATTCTTGCGCTATCGTCACGGTCATGGCTCAACTACACTCACCAAAATCTCATGTACTTCACACCATTAATTTTCGAAAGCTTTGACTTCGCGTGGAGTTTCTCAGCCGAACTGAGCCCAGAAGGGCTTATTGGGATTACCGGAAGCACATTGCGGTTAGAGTACCTGCTTTCATCGAAAGAATGCAAGCACTCATTTGTTTTGTTTCAGCATATTCCAGATACCAAAATTGGGCACTCAATTGAAACAAGACTCTATACCGCTTTCGTACACTCCTCGGAAATTTATCGCGCATGGAAACTACTTTTACATGGTGGAAGGGGATCATCGAGTACTTGGAGAGGATGCCGGGGAAAAGAAGTTGGCCGAACTTGTACGTCGCAGATTGGATCGCCATTCAGACATACGTTTAACTTGACCATACGCGTAGCGCCAGCAAGGCAAGAAAATCGACCAAGAGGTTATTGATCTTCCTGTTGAAGTGTTCGGAAGGCCAAAGGCTCCTGCTGGAACATGGGGATCTGCTATCCGAGTCATTGACCCTGTAAAGGTTCGTGTTTCTTAGTCGTGGACTTCGGGACCCGCGTCTGACATGTGGTTATTCAGGCGGAAACAGTGGCATATATCCCTCTAGATTCTAACGAGGCTGCGTTCTCTTTAGCAGTGGTTCCGTTTTTGGTCCGGGGTGGTGAGCTCCACCTAGTTGTTGGGACCGCGGCTGATACGACGGTGTCTCCACGCTCTTGTTCGAGTGGCTTCTTGCGGACTTACAAATTCACGGATGAAGGAAGAGGCTTGGAGTTACTTCACAAAGTAAGATTTCCCCCTCTATTTGCTGAAACGTATATTAACCTTGTCTTCAGACGGAGACTGATGATGTACCACTAGCGCTTTTGGCGTTCCAGGGACGACTTGTCGCCGGTGTAGGAAAAGCTCTGAGAATTTATGATATCGGGAAGAAGAAGCTACTTCGTAAGGTTGAAAACAAGGTTAGCATCCAGGTTCATGCTATGAAAGGGACGCTCATTAAACATGGTTCAGACATTTGCTTCGCCCATCATCACACTCAATACGCAAGGTTCGAGAATTATAGTGGGGGAAATGCAAGAATCGGTCTCTTTCGTTGCATATAAAGCACCAGAAAACCGTTTGCTTGTTTTCGCCGACGACTCCCAATCAAGATGGGTCAGTGCTGTAGCGATGGTGGACTACAACACTGTAGCCATCGGAGACCGCTTTGGTAACATTATCGTCAATAGGCTGGACACTAAGGAATCGGACCAAGTCGATGAAGATCCTACCGGAGCAGGTATCCTTCACGAAAAAGGGATATTGATGGGTGCCCCTCACAAGACCAAGATGGTGGCGCATTTCCATGTCGGAGACCTTATCACCTCTATACACAAAGTAGCGATGGTTGCTGGAGGACGTGAAATCTTGCTGTATACTGGTCTCCATGGCACAGTCGGTATCCTCGTACCATTCGTTTCGAAGGAGGATGTCGACTTCATATCGACGTTGGAGCAGCATCTGCGGACAGAGCAGAGTAGTTTGGTTGGCAGAGATCAGCTGAGTTGGAGGGGGTATTATACGCCGGTTAAGGCGGTGGTAGATGGTGATCTTTGCGAGACATTTGCTCGGCTGCCGGGGTCCAAGCAGAGTGCTATTGCTGGTGAGCTTGACCGGACAGTAGGGGAAGTTCTTAAAAAACTGGAGCAATTGAGGGTCACAACGAGTGGATTTTAAGTATCATAGCTGACTGCAATACTGAAGACGTATATACTTGAGAAATTAAGAATGCTTCTGTATTTGATGTACTGTAATAACCATACATAGTCGTCGCGAAACTGGGGAAGACGTGGGGACGTGTGATGTTGTCTTGGTGGGGGTATGGTTCAAAAAACTTCCACTTTCATGTCAGAGCACGGGAACAACATTTCGGGACGGCACAAAGCAAATCACTCAATCTAAAGTGCGGATGATACATTTGAACATGCCGGTCTATTCAAGCTTGTAACCGACAATACTCCTTCTCCCAACCATTTCGCCTATCTGCACCAATGATATATGAGGGACGTCCGAAGGTGAAGCATGAATAAGCTTACCTTGAAAATCCCATATGCCTCCACAGCATAGACACCCAGTCTCGCAATTTCTCCGTTATTAATCGCTTTCTGCCAGAATACCTTTGATGTGGCATTCGTCCATATGGTTCTGTAGGCCGACTGGACTGCGTCCACGGATGATGGGGGTGAAAGGCCTTCGGCGCGGTAAACTTGTTTAACAATTTCTCGGAAAACAGCGAAGTTGTAAAAAACTGGCTCTTTGTACGCTGGCGTTTGAAAATTTCGCGGTTAGTTTACCAGAAATACATCCATTCAACGAGTACGAGTTGAACAAATACGCTTCACTTACCTCCCATCAACTTTCCTGCTCTTTCTCCTAAAGGACCGGCAGATTTCGTGGCACTAGCGAGGTATTTTCCAGCTGTCTCTCCCAGTGGTCCAGCAAGTTTCTTCGCGCTCTCTAAAGCTTTGGTGGCCGTCTGCTGCGTACTTGAGAGGACTTCCTGAGCCTTCTTTTGAGCTGCTTCCAATTGTGGATTGGAGCCGGTGGATGTAAAACGAGTAGGTTGTGCAACTCTGTTACGAAGAACAGCACGAAAAGATGAAGGCCGTAACATTGTGGGGACGACAATGACAATGACGGTTGCGGGAAGTGTAGCAAAAATTCGAGGCGCATTCCGTTCCGTCCCGGACCGATGCTTGGCTTTGCTTGGTTCGATCAATTCATAGATACTCAAAATAGTAATCGTAACAAACCAATATTACTTTTCGATTTTCTTCGACTACTTTATCAATGGATGACTAGTGACTTCCCGTCAAATTATTTACCGAAATGACAATTTCTTCCAAAATTCGCTTAAAAAGATCATCGGATGAAGTGCCAAATCAAATCATTCCAATTTCCCTAAGAGATTATTTGACCAAAGTCAGTACACGTGTGCTGCATCGATGTCATTCAACGCCGTTCATTACTTGCAGCAGCAACAAGAGGATGATGACAACGATGAACATGATATAAAACACCTTCTTGTTGCACTCGTTGGTGGGAGTGATAGACAATGAAAACATTAAGAAACATATTGGACGGATTTTTGGTAAATCGAGCTTACGGAAGGGAAGTCATCCAATAATCATATTTCACAAGATCAAGTGCAGCATGCCCAACCAACTGGCTCGGTTTACAGACTAAATTCTCGGCAACATGCAAGCACAGCCTGTGTATGTATGTATATCGTTGATCTCAAGCTAGCTAATGATTCTGAAGTTCAATAAACATGAGCGCTGAGCGCTGTTTTCATTCGTGTAGATTGAATAAAAGGAGCTTCCGAACTGCTTCGTGGATCTTCGTCCATAGCTCACTCCCTTACTGATGGATTCCGAGACCGAACTAGAGTCAAGATGTCTGACTTTGTGCTTTTGGAAAGGTAGGAGGAGACGTATCAGGAATACCAAAGTTGTTGTTTCTGAAATCTTCTTAATGCTGTGGAGACTAATGGGAGCCTTCCCTATAGGATCATAAAGGGCAGAAGAGTAGATCCAGTCATGCTGATAACGAGTCGAAATCAAATATTGAATCAGAGGTATGAGTTATATCTCTTAGCAGGAAAGTAATGTCGCTAACGCGCTCACAGTCCCTTCCCGCTTACAATACGGTTTCTGACAATATCCAAAACCCCAATCTTACGAAACGCGGGAAAGGTGTCGCAAAACGTCGAAGTCTGGAAGACAGAAACACCAATGGAAACCCCGCCAAACACTATGTCTTCGAAGCATCAAGAAAGACCATCGAAGTGTTGCAGGGAGTGGCAGAGATGGCCGGTATCCCGCTTGTCAAGCAAGTGCTTGAAATTGGATTATCGCTCATCAAAGCATGTGAGGTGGGCTTCCACGTGTACAAATCCTCTTCCCTTCTCATCAACGTCAACAAATCAGGAGCTCAACGAAGTTCAGGAGAAAGTTCAACGGTTGAAAAACAGAGTCGCAGAATTTTTGCTCGTTATTGCCAAATTCATGGACAGGCCACAAGATGCGAAACTGGCTCCTCATTTCAGCACCTTCTTCGCGGAGATGTCCGAGGACTTGGAACGGGAGTTAGGAGACCTCAAAAAGTACTATTGCGCTTACATTCCTCTTATTAAATTTCAAACTAACCATGTTTCTTAGCTGTCTAGACTCTATAACTAAACGTCTCGAGCATATCAGAGCACGGAACGTCTTGATTACTGCCATGCTACCTGAATCAAACATCGATGAAATTCAGGCATGCGAGACCGAATTTTCGGACGCGATCGAGCGATTCCAGGTCTATCTAATTACTCTGAGTGATGTTTTCAACTACTGAGATCTTGGGCAGACCTTGCGTGGACTACATGCTGCTGAGGACATTACGAAATTACAAGACAAATTGGAGGTTGTCTATAACGAGATTCAAGTTATATCACAGCAGGTGACCCAGTTACAGACTTCGTTCGACGATCTGAAGGCCAGGTTAGGACCTCTGGATGACTCTCAATTGGTTGTACCCACCATGCCCAACCCTCCCACTATCTTTCATGGGCGGAACGAAATAGTGAATGAGATAGCAAATACTCTTGCAAGGCGTTCGATTGATGGCAAATTGTCTCGTTTTTGTATCCTTGGACCCGGGGGACTGGGAAAAACGTCCGCTGCTTTGGCGGTCATGCAACATCCACTCATACAAAGTAGTTTTGAAGAAGGTCAATTCTGGATACCTTGTAATACGGCTAATTCCCCAAATGCGTTATTAGATGCATTAGCTGAAGGCACTGGTGTGAACCCTCAGACTAAGAATCTGCTTCGGAGTATTCTCAGTCGACTCTCATCCTTGCCAGGGCAATCCATACTGTTGCTCGACAACTTCGAGACACCTTGGCTTCTCGATGAAGGTTCCCAATCCAGAGTCCAGGCCATTCTAGAACAGCTAAACTCCCTGCCGAATGTCGCTATACTCTTGACAATGCGTTCCAATTCGCCGCCATTACGCGATTGGAAGCATACAGATCTTCCTCCAGTGGATTTAGCAAATTCTCGGAAAATCTATCTTGATATTGACGAAGCCGCACACGATTCTCCTGACTTGGATGTTTTACTAGACACACTGGGACATATGCCAGGTGCAGTGTATCTCATGGCTAATCTAGGAGCAAACTCCCTTTCAACACCGATAGAGCTACTCCAACAGTGGCGTGCCGGAGGCATCAATGTCATGGACCACTGCATTGGATTGTCAATGAAGAGCAGCTTTGTTACAAACTGTGAAGGTGCAATCGAGTTACTCCAGGTTCTGTCGATGCTTCCAGCTGGAGTTGTTCGCAGTCATTTGAAATTATGGCTTCCTTCGTATCG
Source organism: Lentinula lateritia (assembly GCA_028011325.1). Classification (NCBI taxonomy): domain Eukaryota; kingdom Fungi; phylum Basidiomycota; class Agaricomycetes; order Agaricales; family Omphalotaceae; genus Lentinula; species Lentinula lateritia. Next base: position 14,606 of record JANVFT010000143.1, on the reverse strand, counting down.
CCCCGAAGCTATTCAATGCCTTCGAAAAGCTGCTCTACTTCATGTGAGCTCGGGAAGCGATCCAAAACTCTTTGTTCTCCCTGTTATCCAATCATGCGTTCAAAAAATCATTCCGGATGATGTTAGTCAACGAGTCTACAACTCCTGCTGTCAAATTCTACTAAGTCATAATGGAGCAATAGATGGGCCGAATAATCCGCTCTTCAAAGCACATTCACGTTTCATTCACTCAGAGCAGTCGAACGTTGAATCTTTGCTCACGGAGATTTTGACGAACATCTTTCACTCCCATACGCTCACCACGGCAGAAACAGTGACTCATCAATTGGATGCGTTCAGAGTGTTCATTTGGTTCCGGTATTGGAGTCAACCTCACGCGGAATTGGCCGTCAAAGTCTCCCAGGCGGCTGAAATGACCAACAATACTACGTCGCAGGCCGACACTCTTCTCTGCCTCGGCAAAATGTATCGCATCACAGGAAAGTCGGATGACGCTCTGAAAACGTTAGCTCGTGCGCGAGAGCTTTTTTCGACCCTTGATCACTCGCAACGCAGAAATCGTCGGAACGCAATGCGCTGCGAAGTGACATACACTGAAATGTCAGCTCTGGTGCGCAGTCTGCGTCAAGAGGATGTCATACCTTTAGTTGAATCTCTTCGTCCTCAATGCGAAGGTGAAGATACATATCTCGAAGCTCTGCGCCTCGAAAGTCTAAGTGCTTACCAGTTCAAGGCACATCAATTTGAGGCTGCTCTGGTTTCTCTCTCGGAATCTCGGAATCTCTTCAGAAAAAATGATTGCCCGTTCGACGCGGCCACATGCCTCCTTGACCTCGCTCGTATTCTCGGATGCTTAGAACGTTACGAGGAAGCATTACTGATGGCAGACGAGGCAGTTTCAAGCTTCCACGACTTGGGGTTTGAGGGATACAACACTTGTTTCAGCTACATTCTTAAGGCCCGTATCATGAAGTCATTGCAAGCCCCCGGAGATGCTATCTTGGAAGTACTCAATGATGCGCTCAAACATTCATACCGAGAGCCACTACCGCTTGCCTTCACTTTGTTGGAGTACGGTGAGGTTTACCTGAAAAGAAGAGACTGGCGTGCGGCTACGCTAGCATACGAGGAAGCAAGAAACGCGATCTTCCGTCTAGATAAAGAGGGGCATCGTGGCATTCCTGATGAATGCAACAATAAAATTCAAATAATACGAAGATATGAAACCCAAGAAGTTGACCCTCCAGAAGAAGAGCTATCGTCCTTGATTCCGGCTCCGAGATTATTTCCATAGGGTTCAAGAGGTGGGCAACGACATTTTGTTTCGTGGTAAACGGCCTCGTTCTAAATATCTATGCTGTCGAGTAATCCAATGGAATCGAAACTTTTACTTAATGTCCTATGTGAGCCCTTGTACTGTACCTACAGACTCGAGTAGTCGTAGGCTTATGGTCGCATGTCCCCAACATTGTCTGAATGAATGAGAAAGAACGTGCGGCATATGAGGCTCGATGGACTGGGTACCTGTAGTAGAATCCCTTGGAAATGTGATTTATTCATTTATTTAACACGAGTTCGGACGAGGTCCAAGGTGACCCGTCCAACACAAGACAACCGATGATTCTACGGTGCCCTTCAAATGCATCCTTTTCAAACAGCATGGAAACGTCGAACGAGACCGACTTTCCCAAGACAAGTTTGGGCGAAAAACCTGAAACATCAAAGCACGCGCGTCGCATGAATTCATGTCATGGAGGTCCAACGCAGTCACTGCGCCAATCTGAGAAATCGACGCATATGCTTCTTGTGCATCCTTCCCACGTACACGTACATTGAATCACCCTATTTCTCGAATGACCTCAAAAGGCCTCATCTACTTTCCACGACTTTGTTTTTCCCATTATCATTATGGCGGGTCTCAACAAGCGATGGGCCATCTTTTCTATTCCTGTTAGAGTAAAGCTATAATACATGAGTGAGTATATATTTGCTTGTCTGATATACTCTCGGGCTCACCTCAGTTGATTGTAAAGCAACTGAGGGTCTCGAGTATTCCGCCCTGCGTGATCCCCTTTGAACTGTACAGTATAAGGTAATAACGCCGTTGTCTCGAATGGGAGTGTCTAGGTAATGTATGTACGTACTGGATGTGCAGAGTACTCCCCAACACCCCCCCTACTCCGTACGATCCAGTCCAAGGAGTGATACAAATTTTGAGTGAGCAGTGCTGTTTAGAGCTTTGGTGAAGATATCGGCTATGTTCTCCCCAGACCGGACCCGTTTGACTTGCACCTCCCCGCTGGAGACCTTCTCTCGCACATAGTGGTGGCGCATGGCAATATGCTTCACCAAGGCGTGTCGTTTGGGGTTCTCTGTAAGGCAGACGGATCCGAAGTTATCCCCGAGCATGGTGATGGGCCCCTCCTGAGCCAGATCGACCTCCGACAGGAACGACGCTAGCCAAACTGCCTGTTGAGCCGCACGGGAGAGACCTATATATTCCGACTCCGTAGTGGACAGCGCCACCGTGGCCTGTCGTTTCGAGCTCCAGGAGACAGGTGCACCTGCCATGAAGAATACATACCCCGACGTTGACCGGTACATGTCTTGACATCCTGCATGGTCGGAGTCGACGTACGCGTGTGGCTTCAGTCCAGTCCCTGGTGCCGGGGATAACCCGTCGGGTGAGCTGTAGGTGATGGAATAGTGTAGTATGTTGAGGATGTAGCCTGCTACCCATTCGACGCATTCCCAGTGTGGTCGGCCGGGATTGAGCTGATATCGTGCCAGAAGGCTGCCTGCAAATGCCAGGTCGGCGCGGGTGCAAACCTGTCCCCACAGGATCGAGCCGACAACCGCCCTGTACAGTTTCCCTTCCATGAATTGCTGCTCTTCATCAGGGAGGGGTACGGGTGATTCGTGGAGCTTAACATTGGTTGGGAGTGGCGTATTTCGCCTTCGGACGTGCTCAAGCCCAAAGTGCTGGAGCATCCTTTGGAAGTATGCTGTTTGTGAGATAGTCACCGCCTTGCTCGTGGGGTTTTGCCTGATGGTCATCCCCAACAGAACCTCCATCTGGACCTCGTTTGCCTCCCACCGTTTCCCCAAGTCCTTTATCGCCCGCTCTCTACCTGCCTGTGATGATGATCCACCGCAGACATCGTCCCCGTACATGCTGGTTATTGTGTACTCACTACCGACGCGTTTGTACCGCACGGATTGGTCTGCCCTCGATGTGGTGTATCCGTCTTGCTGATAGCCTGTTGTGAGGGTTTCCTGGCAATCGTGGCTCCCTTGCATCATGCCGTATATTGATTTCTTCAATTTGCAGACCAAATGTTCGGTACCCGGCTGGATAAACCCGTCCGGCTGTTTCATGTAGACGTTATGTGTGATGGGGCTATTGAGGAAAGCGGCCATAAAGTCGACTTGGAATACGGATAGCTTGAGTACAGCGATAATGGCCAAGACAAGCCGTACGGACTCCATCCGGGCTACCCCTCCGTATGTTTTGTCATAGCCCTGTCCCTGGACCTGGGTATAACCTTGGGCCACGTATCGTGCCTTTCGTTTCAGTAGGTTGCCAAGCGCATTGAATTTAATTGCGTACGTCCACCTCCCTCCTGTCAGGTTAGCGTCGGGTGGTAGCGGAACAAGATCCCAGCAGTTCTTCTCGACCAATGTTCTGTATTCCCTTTCCATGGGTTCGTTCCAGAGGTCTGGCCTCTTCATCGCTTGTTTGAATGACTGCGGGACCCAGAGTTCCCCCGATGTTGCGGCAAAAGCATATGGGTGATTCACAATGAGAGCGAGCGGCCCCTCCTCTTTCTCGGTGTCTGTAGTCCATGCATCCCCTCAATCTTGTGCCCTCTTCTCACGCTCCTCATATTCCTTGCTTTCGATATACCTCCGGGATGGTACGTGCCCTCTGTCACTACGTCATGTTGTCTCTGGAGGTGCCGGTTCTGGTACCCGTTCGGCCGGTGTCGTGTGGTCAGGGATTTGGATAGGCTTGTTGGTTTGAATGGGGTCTTTTGATTCCGCAGTTTGATGCCCGTGATTACTATCATCAGCAGTAATTTCGGTGAGTTGATTGTTTGGTTCCCCTGCCGCTGGCGCTGCCTCAAGGTTTTGCCCATTTTCCCCCACCACTTCTCCGCTCTGTTCCTCCTCTACCTTGTCTACCTCACGCGTTCGGTGGGCTTTGCCCTCCTCGAACGTTGCATCATGAGATTCCTCCATCTTCTTCGTTTCTGGCACCCATATTCTGTACCCTTGCCTGCCCATGTACCCCAGCAACTTCCCTTTTACAGCTTGTCGTCCTATCTTCCCGTCTGTCCTCCTCCTCGGGAGGGTTGCCCAGCAATCGCAGCCAAATGGTTGGAGATGGGAAATGTCCTGTCATTTCTGGGTCCACGCTTCGATTGGGACAATGTCTGGGAATCTTGCAGAAGGTACGAAGTTGTCTGTATAGATGAACATAGCTGAGGCTTCTCCCCAGAACGAGTATGGGAGTCCCGCATCCTCCAGCAGCGTACGTGTCTGTAAGACCTGGGTCAAAATAGGTCTTAAGGTATGGTTTGGTATAAGGAGGTTTATGTTGTAGCATGCTAGGAGCAGGCTGGAGCTCGAAGGGAGCTACGAGAACCGCGACCGAGGACGGGAATGACCTAGTAGTGGCTGGAACGACGAGAGGGTGACCCTGGAGGAGGTTCCTAGGAGGTCCAGGAGGTCCCTAAGGCGTAGGGAGGTTAAGGAAAAGTGCGGGACCGTACAATATTGTGTAGTGGGAGTTGTACTCGCTAGAATGTCAACATAGGATCGAGTAGGTCGTATATGTAAATGGGTCTCAAGGGTGTAAGCTCCTGAGAAGGTATGTACCAGGGAGGGTAGGTCCCTGGGGGCTGGGCTCGAGGATGGACGTCCTCGAGTGTGGGAGGTGGTAACGGAGAAGCGGTACGTAGTTTGACGTGAGGGGTAGCTTCGACGTTACCTAGATCGAGGTCCCGACGCTTACGAAGTAGCTAGGGAGCTCTGGGAGGTTTGGGGAAGGGTAGCTCACCAAAGCGTTTAGGCGTTGGGGAGCTTCAGTAACGTTTGAGGGAGCTCGGAGACTCACTCGGAAGGCTTAGACTTGAAGTAAAAGCGTATATTCGATCGTATAGATGATCCGAGAGACAATAGACAGGAGAAGAGAGAAACAGAGGTAGAGAAACAGAGAGTAAAGAGAATTCCGTACGGTTAGCAGGTACAAAGGGACAGGGACTGGACCTATGTAAAGGGTGTGTGATCAAAATATACCAAGCTGGGGCTTGGGGATGTATCAGAGCTACTTAAATAGGTACAGGAAGTGAACAAGGGAACATCAGGGGCCATGAGGTGTGTAATTGAGATTAGTATCTTAATGGGGTAGGTGTAGGAGGGCTTCAACGCATGTCGGGGGAGCTTTAGGAGCTGTCTTGGGTAGGTACGCATGGATCGGTGCGGAGGGGTGAGGGTGTATGGCTGATACTGGGGCTGTCCTGGTCGTCACCATTAAGAGGGCTGTGGATAATGGTCGAGGCATGAGCTTTTTTTCGTTGAAGTCCTTCCTTCTTTTTCACTACTCTTTCTCGTTTACAACTTCGTGTTCCATGAGTAAAACTTGTGTCAACATGTCTTCTTCGCCCTCAAAAGCTCCCTCGGCTGCTGGTCCTTCTCGGTCGTCCCTACCTCGGTCGTCCTCCGAGGGGGAGGTTGACCAAGACCAACTGGCATTCATGATCGAGTCGCCCTCGATTCCCCAAATCCAATTTTTCGAGAACATCTTCAATACCGGAAAGTCGCTGGCGGCCTACTGTCGGGATGACCCCCTCTGGTCTACCTTGGCGGCTGTGGCCCTGCCCTGCTCCAATTGCACCAAGCATCCTGAAACCTGCAAGGTTCCGGAAGGTTCCCCTCGGTGTGCGTTCTGCACTGGTAAGAAAACTTGCAGCCTAGGCAAGCTCCTTCGGCATCGTTATTTTGCTTGTCGTTGCCATCAAGATTTGGCCTACAGCCGACGATTTTTGGAGACACATGGTACTCCGGCGCAAAGGGTGTCCTGGACCATTCCGGAAGATGTTTGGCGTAGGTATGATGAGCTACTGCATTCGAGCACGTCCGCCACAAAAGTCCTAGTGGAGCTGAACATGCTCGATGAGCAGGACAGTCGAGCGATAGATAGATCCGAACTCAGGCGCTTCCAAGAAGCTCAGGAGCAGGAGACTTTGTTAGCTGCTAAGAGGAAGCGTGTCAACGCCCCTCCCTCGCCTAAAGTTCGTCCCAAGAAAAGGCAGTTAGCGAAAGTTGTTGAGAAGCGGCGAGTGGAGGAGCCTGTTGTTGGGGAGGTTCCCCGGCTTATCCGCCTGGTTATCCCGCCCTCGCGCCTCGCCCCTTCTGATCTAGGTTCAGCTCCGTCGGGCTCCAAGCATTCGTCTGTGGCCCTTCCCTTGGTCTCCCCTCATGCGACTGGGCGGCTTGGTTCGGTTCAAGACCCTTCTCCCTTGGCTCGATTAGCCGACCTTGTGGATCAGCGAACCGGTTCCCAAGCTGAGGCGTCTACCCGTTCCTTGGGATTGGGTTTTTCCAGTATAAAGGCCTCCCGCGAGGACCCAGTTGTCTCCAAAATGTCTCCCGTAGTTCGTCCTCCACTTATTCCTCGTATCCTTTCTCAGCATCCCTATCGTGTGGAAAATGAACATCTTGCTGCTCGTGTTCGCCTGCTGGAGTCCCAGCTGGCTTCTTCCAGACAGGAGAACGCCACTCTTACCTCCGCTCTTCGTGACACTTCCGTTTCCTTGGAAGCTCGTCAGGGCGAGTTAGATCAGCTCCGGGAATCCATGTCTTCTGCAGCTCAGCAGCAGGAGCTAAACGATTGTCTCCTGGATCAGGTTGAGACGTTGAAGCGTGCCTTGCCTGGACCTCCTAACGAAGTATGTCATCACCTCTTTCCTTAGTGATCAATTGCTCATTTCTGTCCCAGTCTTTGGTGGATAGGTTTCGGGCTCTAGAGGAGGATCTTCGTCTTGCTCGCGAGGGTCGGACCAAGTATTTGTCCCGTTTTGAATCTTCGAACAGGCGCAACGAGGAGCTTGAAACCTCCTTAGTTCAGCAACAATCCTTGGTGGACGAGTCCAATGCTCTGGCCGTTCGGCAGCGGAAGAAAATCGAAGCCCTGCAAGAGGAGGTCCACCGCTTCCGGGAGCATGCTCTTTTCGCAGAGAAGATGATACGCGAATATCCCGAAGAGGGATCTTATTCTGTCTCCCTCCCTCCTTTGTCGGAGGTGCACGGGGAGTTGAACGAAGCTTTGGCTTCCCTTCGTTGTGTCGCCACCTTCGCCCACCAACTCTTCCGTTGTGATCCCGCCTCCGTCCTCCACCAGCACAATCGATACGTGGGTGTGATTATTGATGCGGTGATCTCGTTCCTTCGACGTGGTTTGGATACCTCGGACGAGGATGTGCTTGCCCTTAATCTCCAGCTTGCACTCCAGTACATGGAAGCTGCCCATTTCATTCACGCCGAGCTCCACCTTCGATCTCTCAGTAGCATCCAATGGTTCTTTGCCAATGCTGCTGAGAGGGAGGAGGGTATCTATCGTCTCATCCTCGCCCATTCTCATTTTTCGGACGATGCTCCCTTCCTCAACGTTGCGCAGCATGCCGGCTTTATTGCTCCCTTCAGCGACTCTCTCGAACCCCCTCTGCATCGCCGCATGTGTGCTCTAGAAACGGCTCTTCCTCATCATGGCGCTGGTAATTGGGAGGACCTCGTTCCCGCAGTTCCTAGTTTGGATACTCTTATGCAGGAGTGGGAAGCAATGATGTCGAGTTATATTCGTTTCGTGACCGAGCCTCCCTCACCCCAGAGAGATCCTCAAGGAGAAGATAGTGCTCATCACGAGGAGGTCTCCACTTTGCAGGAGAGGGAGGGTGGAGGTCAGAAAAAAGGTAGTGTTCGTCCCGAGGAGGTTTCCGCTTTGCAGGAGGGGGAGGGTGGAGTTACTGCCGCCATTCCTTTATTCCCCCCTGAACCTCTCTCCCCTACCCCCGTTGCATCAGCTGCTTCCCCTCCTTCTCCTCCTCCCCACTTCGGCTCTGTATCGAATCTGGTCATCAATATGACGGCGGACGAAGACGATGATGACATTTATGAGTCTCCGGGTTCTATCGAGCGTCGCAACCATTCAGAGGGTAACCCAGGTGAGGGTGATTCTATGGAAGATGGACCAGTAGTTCCTTGAAAGGAGAGCATTCTGTAGCCTCATAGATCGTCGCGTACTTGTCTTCCTATTCCTGTCCCATAGATTTTCTTTTTACTTTTTTGTTTTTCTGTATAATTTTGTTAATCAAAGGAAACGTTCTTGATACTGTGTGGAAATTAATAAGAGTAAAATCGTGGTGCATCCAGGTTGCATTAACCCTCCGATGCAAGCTATCGTTAGTTAGTCGTGAATATCATGGGGTTGTCGCCCCCGTCAGTTCTTCGTTATCCTCATTCAAACCCTGTGCTCCCTGCTACCTTTCCCGTCCTCCTCCTCATCCTCCCGTGCCCATTGCAGACGCGATGGCTGGCGTTTCCTCAGATGTTGTTGATGCCAGTTTCGTAGAAGCTCAATCAAGCCCACCATACCTCCCCATCCTACCCAGGAGTTGAAATCGTCGCCGTACCCCTCCCATTTAACCAGGTATTGTACCTCCCCTGGTCGCCCCTTTATTGGGTTTGAGTCTAGGATGCTTTCGACGAAATGTTCCGTCTTCCCTTTTATAAAGACTGGGGGAGGGGGGGAGTTCTGTCGTTTGAACTTATCGTGGAAGTGATGCTTCAACCTGTCAACATGGAACACATTATGAATCTTGTGGAGGTCCCCAGGGAGGTCCAATCAGTAAGCATGACTCCCTACTTTTGCCAAGATTGAGTAGGGACCCGTCCACTTGTGATCTAGCTTTTTCATAGGTCGTCTAGTCCTGACGTTTTCCATGTTCAGCCACACATGGTCACCTTCCTTCCAGTCCGGGGCCTCCTGGCGTTTTTGGTTAGCGTACTTTGCATAGGCCTCGTTAGCTACCTGAATTCGTTCCTGGAGGTACGCATGTAGTTCTTTGAGGTTAGACGCGTATTCGTTGACCTCCGCTCCTTGTACTTGTTCCAGCGTAATAGACAGCTTTGGGTGATATCCCTTGTTGGCAAAGAACGGTGAGACACTGGTCGTTGTGTTTGGGGTGTTGTTATATACGAATTCCGCCATCGGTAGGAGGAGGTCCCAGTCGTCCTGGTCGTAGGAGCAATAGATCCGAAGGTATGCCTCCACAGATTGATTTACTCGTTCTGTTTGTCCATCTGTCTGGGGATGATATGCAGTAGATAGGCGGGATTCGATCCCTAATGCCCTACAAAGCTCCCTCCAGAATTGGGACACGAATAGGGAGCCCCGGTCTGAAGTTATGTCGGAAGGCATCCCATGCTTTGAGAAGACATGCGTGATGAATAGATTGGCCAAGTCCTCCGCATTATCTGTCGTATGACAAGGAACGTATATGGCCTGTTTGGTGAGTCGGTAGACTACTACGAGGATGGCGTCGTATTTCTCTGGACCCGCCGTGACTGGGAGCTGAGTGATGTGGTCTAGGGAGATCGAGGACCAAGGTCATTGACCAATTGGTAGTGGACGGAGGTTCCCGTAAGGTTTGGAGCGACTGGCTTTGGCTCTCAGACACGAGTGGCAGCTACGCACGTAGTAGTTCACGTCTTTGGACAGTCCCTTCCAAAAGAACAGTTGGTTTACGAGCTTCTTAGTGCGCTTCTCGCCCGGGTGTCCCCTTAGTTTATGGTCGTGGTACGATTGTAGGACCTCCCTTCGTAGGGTCCCGACGTCTGGGACGTATATCCGACCCCCCCTCTTTATCAGCCCAACCTCTCAAACGAGAGATCCCTCCTCGTTGCGTGCAATCCTCTTCAGTGCTTCAATTATAGTCGTGTCCTTTGGAGCTCCCCTTACTCGATTCACTAGGAGGTCCTCATTCATAAGGATAGTAGCGTTCAGTCGCTCTGGAGGTATGAGTACCCTTTTCCTCCCCATTAAGACCTGGTCCCTTGAAGCTCCCTTCTTTGGGTATACATCTGATCTCCGAGTGAGCGCGTCCGGCTTGGCTTCCAACCTCCCTGGTCGATAGTTGATGACAAAACCGTATCCTGAGAGGAGTTCTGCCCACCGGGCTTGTCGAGCTGTCAGCTGCTTTGTAGTAGTGAAGTACTGGAGGTTGTTGTGGTCTGAATATACTTGGATTTGGTGTCGGGATCCTTCGCAGTACGCCCTCCATTGTTTGAAACAATCCACAATAGCTAGGAGCTCCTTATCGTAGATGTCGTAATTCAGTTCCGCGGAGATCATTGACCGCACATGGAAGGCAATGGGGTGTATCTCCCCCGTTTCAGGATCCAGCTGTGATAGAATCCCTGCTATCGCCAAGTCGGAGGCATCGCATTCGAGGATTACCGGTAGTTCCGGATTGTAATGTCCCAGCACCGGGGCTTTGGAGAATGCTGACTTCAGAAGTTCGAAGGCACTACTGCACTGTGGGGTCCAGTTCCACACTGAATCTTTTCGGAGGAGCTTCGTGAACACCTTGGTGATTCCCGAGTAATTGTCTATGAACCTGTTAAGATCATGCAACCCGTGTAACCGTGCCAGAGGTCACAGAGTATCTAAGTGCGGAAGACAAATGGGACAGTAGTGAAGTTATTAACAACACCGCCGTTACGCCGTTAGTCCCCGGAGGTCGAGAGTATAGAAGAGAGGAGCTAAGTAGCAGCCAAGTCGGGGCGGCGGTATCGCCGGTGACGAGGAGCGAACCAAAGAACGTTTAAGTCCTAAGGTAGAGTAGAGAGTACTTCAAGGCAGTGAGCCTGAAGACTTAGAGGAGCACAGAGTTAAGGAGGGAATCTAAGTCGATCTAAGTCGATAATTAAACTGAGGAACTACAGTAGCGTACAGCAGTATTTATATCTACGGAGCGGCGCAGCGGAGCGGAGCGCCAGACTAACTACTAGGAGTTATACGTGTAGTCCTGCAGGGTAAAGTAAAAGACAATAAGGAGGGACTAGAATGAAAGGGTATGTGTAGCGAGAAAGAACAATAAGGAAGAGATTACAATAAAGGTGGATCGTCGGAATACCGAGCGGCGAACTGGGGGCCCGAGGCATGGGCTTGACAGTATCCCCCTCTTAGGCTTGAGCCCTCGAAAGCCATTAATACCGGGAGTTGATTTGTCACCAAGGAAAAATTTAAAGGCCGTCAGCATCGGGAATTAGGCCTATCGGTCAGCAGGAAAATTTTCAAAAGCCGTTGGTACCGGAAATTGGCGTTAGTCATCAATGAAAATTTTCGGTTCACCGTAAACCAAGCACAATTCGAAGGGAAATTTTCGCTGGTCCGTGCGCCATTTTGTCCCTATAAAAAGGGCCAGATTTTGGCGCTAAGGCCCTAACTTTTTCCAAAAACCCCAAGTCCTCAATGTCGACCAGTCGTACTCAAACTCACACCACTTCCTCTTCTACCGCCGGTCCTTCGGGCCATCGACGACTAGTACTACCAGTCAATCCCACCGATCCCGCCGATCCCACCGATCCCGACTCCCTCGAGGAAGAAGACCTGGAGGAGGATGAAGTCGAGGTCCTGAGGAAGGCACAGGAGAAGGTTCGTCGGATAAAGGAGAGGAAGGCAGCAGCAGCGGCAGCGGCAAAACAAAAAGCCGAAGAGGAGGCAGCCAAGAAGGTGGCGGAGGAGGCGCGAGAACAAGCCGCGGCGAGGGAGGAAAGGAGGAGGAAAATGGCAGCGGCAGCTACTGCCCGCAGTCGGCGAGGATCTTCGCCAGAAGAGACTTCGGGGTCCCCTCGGAGGCCCGTTGTGGAGATTCGGAGGGAGAAGGGCAAAGGAAAAGGAAAATCCAAGGCCCAGGTGAGTATGTCCTGGTGCTTCCTGCCTTTACTAACGTTCCGAGTTTCAGCCCGTGGATGAGGATCCCGACGACGGCGGAGACGGCGGTGACGACGTTGACAAAGAAGACGAGAGAGCGCCCTGCGAACGATGCAGGAACAAGAAAATCCCTTGCCAGATGCAGGCTGGCAAGAGGAGTTCAATAATTTGCAAACCCTGCCACGACGCCAAGGTACGGTGTTCGTACTCCAACCGGCCCTTCACGGTCAAGCGAGAGGGAGGGTCCAATCCGACCGGCGAGCGCCTGGCGGTACTTGAAAGTCAAGTAGCCCAGCTCCTCGCTGATAATCGACAACTTCGAGATGGTCAGGTAAAGGCAAATACCTACCATCGACACTTCAACCGCAAGCTGGACTGGCTGATAACGGACGCCGCGAGGAGGAGGAGATCACCCCCTGAACTACCGGAAGCCGGTCCTTCGGGATTGTCGAGGAAAAGGAGAAGGGTCATGGACAGTGACGAGGAAGAGGAGCAAGAGATGGAGGAAGATGGGGAAGGAGAGGTGGAGAAGGTAGTCGAGGAGGAACCGGCGCAGTCGGAGAAGGGAAGGAAAGGGCCGTAGAGTAGCATTGGACATTGGACATCGGCCTTCGGCCATCTTCTTGTAACTTCTTGTAGTCCTCTGCCTCCTGTACAATTTTTTTTCTTTTTTGCTTTTTGTATATAAAAAAAAAAATGTTAACTCGATTTTGAAATCGGAAAGCAAATGGGCCGCGAAGCGGCGTAAGAATTAATTAGTTCGAGGTATAAGTAGTTTTAGGTGTAAATGAAATATAAGTGGAAACAGTAAATTGAAGGAGAATGTAAGAAATTAGGAGAAGAGATAAACACTCAATTTGCTATCATTGTGTTTATCCTCTAAACGCACAAAGTAAACTTCGGCGGAGCGCGGCGGAAAACGGGGAAAGGAACAGGATGTTTTTTGTGATCAAGGTCCAGGCTTGTGAGGGTATCGGGCGTGGAATGCCGGTACAAGTTCGTCAGCATGTAGTTCATTAGCAGCAACCCAAGAAAACTCATCGTCGGTACCTTCGTAACCGGCCCACTGAATGTAATATCGTAAAGGACAACGTTTGTACCTTCTGTCCAGCTTAGAGTCCAGAATTTCTGCAACGTTGTACTCCTCTTCACCATCAACTTCAATTGGAGGTGGAGGAGATTGAGTTCGATTCGGGAAAGGATTCGGCGTAACCGGCTCCAACTGTGAGATGTGGAAAACCGGGTGAATTCGGCGAAGGTAGTCCGGGAGCTTGAGTTCGTAAGACAAAGTACCAGGTCGACTGATGACCTTGAAGGGACCAAGATATTTTTCTGAGAATTTTTCAGTAGGACGAGTAGAACGAATGTGCTTAGCAAGAACAAAGACTTCGGAGCCGATCGGGAACTCCGGGTGCGAGATTCTTTTCCTGTCAGCTTGTTCCTTGTAACGAGACTGAGCTAAGAGGATTTCCTCTCGAAGGAAAGTGTGGAGTTCATCAAGGTTGACGACGAAGTCTCTAGCAAGATCAGACTTCATATCGACCTCGGGCCGAACGGTGATATTTGGGTGGTATCCTTTGTTAGCGAAGAATGGAGTAATACCTGTGGAAGCGTTGGGAGCGTTATTATAGGTGAACTCGGCGATCGGAAGTAAAGGCGACCAGTCATCTTGTTGGTAGGAGCAGTAGATCCTGATGTACTGCTCGAGAGTCTGATTGACACGCTCGGTCTGCCCATCGGCTTCCGGATGGTATCCAGAGGTATAGTGAAGTTCCATGGAGAGCGCTTTACCGAGAGCCCGGAAAAACGCCGAAACAAATTCGGAACCATGATCAGAAGTGACATGATTAGGAACACCATGTTTAGAGAAGACATGAATAACAAAGAGCTCAGCTAGTTGTTCGGAAGTAATGGTGTCGTAAGTTGGAATAAAGATAGCTTGTTTGGAAGATCGATCCACAATGACGAGGATAGCGGTAAAGCCATTCGACATTGGTAGTTGCTCAATGAAGTCCATGGAGATGGAATCCCATGGTCGGACCGGAACTGGCAGAGGCTTCAACAACCCATAAGGCCGATGACGGCGAGGTTTGTTGCGACCACAAACAGTGCAAGAGGTAACATAGTCACGGACAAAGTCTCTGACCTTGGGCCAGGTGTATTGACGACGTACAGCTTCTAGAGTTCGGTTCTGGCCGAAATGGCCGGAGAGTGGATGATCATGAAAGTAGCGGAGGACTTGAAGGCGAAGATCGCCGTGATTAGGGACATAAATACGGTCGTCAAGGCGTAATAACTTGTCACTACCTAAGCTCCAACGTTCATTGGAAGGATCTTTGGCAAGTTCCAAACCAACAACGGAGCTCGGGTCGGCGGGAAGGGCGAGGATGATTGCTTGGTGAAGGGCTTCAATATCCATGATAATCGAGGCTCGTAAAACCGGGCCTTCCAGGAAGGTAGCTCGAAGAGACGCAGTGAGTTGTTCGTTAGTAAAGATAGGACGGAAGTTATGAGGGTTCACTTGGGCGTAGCCGATATCCCCCTCTTTAGGGTAGACGTCCCAGCGTCTAGTTATCGAATCGGGTTTCTCGCCGAGTTTCCCCGGCCG